>JAJJKD010000047.1:0-254430 GCA_022376535.1 Xylariaceae sp. FL0662B
AAAGCCTAAAATATAATATATCGTTACCTTAATCCTTTAAATATAAAAAAAGGACTCTTAAAACTATATAGCTATTATTATTATTTTAAATTAACTATATAATAATTTTAATAGGTTTTATTAATTTGCCGAAAAACTTTATAATTTTTATTAAAGCAATAATAACTCTATCTATACGTTTTTAGCTAACTAAAAGCGACTATTATAGGAAATTAATATAGCCGATTTACTTAAAAATATACGGATTTAAAATCTACAATATATTATTAACAGTATATTAAAAAAAAAGCTTAATAATCGCAAATTACTACTAAAAAAATACAACAATTTTATATCTTTATTATACCACCTATTAGGGTTTTATTTTAATAAACCGACCTTAAATCCGAACGTAATAAATATCTCTATCGGTATAATTAAACTATAAAATAGCTATAACCCCGATAAATCCGAAAACATATTTATTTATAACGGATATATACCTAAAATCATATCACTTTAAACCCCTAAAAGTTAAATAGTACTTTTATTAATATTTAAATAACGGAATAATCGTAAGGCTAATAGTTAATGCTAACATTATAGTAATATAGCCTATAAGGTCGAAAAATGCCCGCTATTACTATATAATTCGAACTTCCGTAAGCTCTTTATTAATAACGGAAATACTAATAATAAAGATAACTAATAATAGTATATTAAAAGGAATTAAAGGGGTAATAATAGTAGTTATATTATTATAAAGTAGTAATTACTATAGTTATATAACGTAACTAGGTAGTCCGAATTTTCAAAACGCGCGCGTTTTACAATAAATGGTTTTTTTAACGGATTTTAACGAATTAAGTAAATCCCTTAATACCACGTTAACTATTACTAAATGGATTTAGGGGGGTAATATTACGGCAGTAATCTTAACATACCTTATTTACTACTATAACCCCACAGTTATATATAGATAGCAATTAAATAAAATAAAGAATAGGTAGAGGTTTTACCATACGTATAGCCACACACACCTAAACCTCCTCCTCCTCCTCATCTTTATTATTTTATTATAATACACCAATTACTCAGCCGTGCCGTATATAAATGCCGTTACAGCTATTATAAATAAATAAGGTTTAATTTTTAGATATAATTAATAAGGTACGGGAACTTTATAAATTAAAAATAGATATAGGTTTTTAGTTATTAGTAAATAGGATATTTATTATCCGGGAATTAAGTATTAAGGTATCTGTTATATTTTTATTAGGAGTTATAATTTATATACCCGGTATATTTATAATATAAGAAGGTTAACGTATAAATATAAAGGTAGGAAATAGTAATATTATTATTAATTAAGTAGCCGTTAATATGGGATTTAAGGTATTTAAGGTATTTAGGTTATCGATTATAAATAGTTTTATAAGTTTTTTTACGTTTTTTTCTTTTTTTAATAAAGAAACTCCGTATTTTATAAATATTCTTAAAAAGTATATCTTAAAATAACGGTTTACCGCTTCGAAATTATTCTTTTTTTAATTTTGGAAGTTTCCTTAAAATATTTTAAATAATTATTAACCTTTTATCCTAATATTGTTGTAAATTTAAATAGTTTAACCTATATAGGTTATATAATATTTAGGGTCTTTTATAGGGTTATTAGAATTAATATTTTTACCGAAAAAGTTTAAGCATATATATATTTTTTATACGGTTAATAAAAGTAGTAATCTTTTTTATATTTCCTTAAAAATAAGGGTTTTTTAAGTATTAAATCCCGGTAGGAATAGGATTTTTAATAGGTTCGCTATTTTAGTAATATAAATAACGTAATATAATTAAGGGACATTAAAATTAATAGGGAATAATAAATTTCGGTAAAAAATTAATAAGTATATTAAAAAACGTTAGATTTCGTTAAAAAACGTTAAAATCCGATAAAATATTAAATTTATCGATAATTAAAATATAGGGATATTTATTATTATCGTTACCGTTTAATATAAACGGTATTTTTTTTCGGTAATAGGGCTTATTACTTTACTTTTTTATTAATTAAAATATTTTTTATAGCGTAAAATATATAAATACCCTTTTTTTCGATAATAAAATAAGGTTTTTAACCCTTTTATATATAGCCGGTTAATTTCGGTTAAAATCGTAGGATTAGGTCGGATTAAATACGAAAGCCTTATTTAAAACTAGGCTACGATTCGTTTTTTTACCTTTATTTATTTATAATTACCTTTATAACTATTAATTAATATTAGATGGCTTCTATTATACGTATATATAAATTATAATAAAATCGTAATTTATAGTGATAATCTGTTATTATTAAATTAAAAGGTAAAAGTTATAGGCTATAGTGGTGGGGATTTAATTACTACTACTAAAGTCCCGTAGGTTACGTAATATAGTTACGTAACCACGCTAAACCTAATTTAAACTAGTCCACTATGGATTGACTGCAGTAGTTTAACTGCAGTGGTTTAACAGCAGTGATTCAACAATTTATATATATTTTTAATATATTTTAAATATTTTAACCTTTATTTACGGGTTTTAATTAAGCCTTAATTTATATTACTTTTATATATACTTTTTATAGCTATTTTTTATAACTACTTTTTATAACTACTTTTTTACTTATTTTTTAACTTTTTTAATAATATATATATACTTTTAAAAAATATAAAAAATATAATTATACCGATTTTATACCTTTTTAAAAAAGGTCCTAAAAGAGGTCTTTTTATTGCCTTTTTTAATAAAGTTTATAACTTTTTTTTAAACTTTTTATAATAAAACGGCTTTAATATTATAAAAATAGCTAAATCTAACTGTATTAACGGCGTTTTTATTTAATATAATATTAAATATAATTATAGCTTTTAATCGAAACTATTGGTAGCTAAAAGCCGTTAAACTTTTTTTTAAAAATTAGATTATCTTTAAAAAAGTATTATTAATGCGTTAAAAAAAACGGCCGGCTTTAAACCTTTAAATTTAGCCGAAATTAAAATATTAATACTTTTTTTTATAACTATAAACGATTTTTCGATTTTTTTATTTATATATACTATCGAAATATTTAAAATAAAAAAGTATTTAGCTAAATTACTGTTTTTTCGAAATCTGTAGCTATATTTTTAATATAAATATTTACGGCTTTATATTTTAATAACCTTAGTATTATAATCCGAATTCGAAATATTTATAATACCCGGGTTCTTTTTTATAAATAATAAAAATAAAGATTTACTTTTATTTAAATTTTCGTTCGCTATTTTTATATAAAAAAGTATAAATATATTATTAAATAAATTAATAACGATTTAAATCGAATAAAGGCTATTATATAAACTTATTTTTATTATAAAAAAATGTAATAGCGCTATTTATACGTATTAAATTATAATAATATATATAAAATTAATTAATACTATATACCGATATTTAACGTTATTAAATATTCGTTAATAGGATTTATTTTTAATAAAACTTTCGGTATAATTTTATATAAAACGAAAAAATAATTTAATTAATTATTTAAGGCTATTAATATTATTAAATAATAAATTAACGTTAATTATTTTTTAATTATTATTTCTGATTTTAATAAATAGCTCCGGGTAGCTATAAAGGTACGGTTTTTATTTATATAATTCCAGATTTATATATTTTATATTAATAAAAATGTTATTTTTTAATTAAGCCGAAAGTGGTTTAAAAATAAATCAATATTCGAAAATATTTAAAACGAGGCTAAATTTAAAGAATAATTAATTATTATCCTTTTTAATAGCTTTATAGATAAAAATAATCGTTATTTTTAATTATTTAATAGCTTAAGCCGTAACGATAAAATATTTTTAACTAATTATTTATTTAATAAAATTTTTTATATATAGGAAGATATATTAATTTATTAAAAATATATTGTATATTTAAATAATATAAACGAATTTAAAAAGGCTTAAGGCCGTTTTATTAATAAATTTAATAATAAATAATTAACTATTATATGTTATTTTAAAGAAACCTATTTACCTTTTTAAATTAAGTAGGCTAATTATTATATAAGAAAATATTTTAACTTTAATATACGAACTATTTTTTTAATAAAATCTAATAATAAAAGCCTTAAAAATTATATCGTTAATAGCTATTTAAACCTTTTAATTATCGGTTAATTTATCGAAAAGATAATTATTAATATAGAAATTATCTATATTTAAAAAATGGCTTAAAATAATTTCAAATAATATAGTAAATTTTTTAGCTGCCGATAATTTAAAAACGTACCTTTATATTATTTAATTAAAATTATTATTAAATTAATTAAAGCTTATTAAAAAGCTTTTTATTATATATTAATAATAGCCCGTTTTTTTTTACTATATTAACCGTATTATTTATATACCTTTTAAATTTAAAACGGTTTAATATATTAGTATAAAATTTTCGAAAATCTCCTATTTATTAAAGAAAAACCAGAAATTAAGCTTTTTAATTATAAAACCGATATCTATTAATAATAATATTTAAAATAAAATTTAATTAAAAACGAATTAAACCTTTTAATATAAAAACCGGTAATTATCTTAAATTCCTATAGCCGGCTATTTAATAATTTTATTATATTTATAAATATATTAATTATTAACAGTTGCCGGTAAGGTCTTTATTTTTTTTTAAATTCGATATAATAAAATCCTTTATAATAGGAGTTAATATTATAGCCATTTAACTATTTTTCGAGCTAACTACCGATTTTATTACCGTTAAAACGAGCCTATAGGGTATTATAAGGTTTATAATGTGGTTTATAGCGTAATAAAGGTAGTAATAATCTATAATATAGTTTATAATATAGTTTATAATGTAGTTTATAGCGTAGTTTATTATATAATAAAAGCTATAGCTATAGTAAACCTTACGGTAAAAGCTATAGAGGTTTAAAAATAACGGGATTAATTTAAAATGCTATTAATCGGCTATTAAAAAGGTAATAGGGATTAATAGCTACTAATTAATACTATTTTCCTAATATTAATAAGGTATTAGATAAAAATAAAAATAAAAATAACGTATTTATAGAAGTACTATAAAAGGTAGCGTAAAAAATAATTAACTTTATAGATATAAATAATTAAGCAGATAATTAATTTAAAAACGATTAAAAAAAATAGCGTTTTTATATTTATTTCGTAAAAGGAGGCTAAAAACGAGGTAAAAATCGAAAGGCTGTAATTAAAATTATACGCGATCGAAAATATAGGTAATAAAGTATTAAAAAAAGCACTGTAATATATAAATACATTGAAAATATATATAAATTATATATAAGTAATATGTATAGGTAATACTATTAATATATTTCAACCTAAATGTGGGGTATTAGGGATAGTGGGGTATTAGGGAAATAATAATTCTTTTAATATTATGGCTTATTTAAGGTTTCGGGATTAAGGTTAATACCCCTTTTTCTACTACCGATGGAATTGGAGTGTTAAAAAAGTAAAGGTTAATAGTTAAAAGGTAGTAAGTCGATGCTCTTACGCGTAGGTGTAGAAACGTGAATTGCATGGGTTTTATATTGATCTGCATACTCATTTGGTAGGGCGTATATGTTATACCGGTTTAGGTAATCTCCGTAGTGGAGCAAGGGTTTTCTAGAAATCAGGGAAGGGTTTTCTAGGTGGGCCGAACATAGAGAACCAACAGGTATCGCAGGCCTTTTACTCGAGATGCCACTGCGCCGTAGGGTCTTTTCGTGTTTATATTTCACAATATGAGCAATCCAGAAGTTCACGGTCACTGTCAGTATTGTCATCCGTATTGTCGGAAGAATCGAACATCACGGCTGGGATCCATTGAGAATCAGAGCACCTTTTCGGCAGCCAATCAACCGTAATAGTGGTTGATTCATCCATCTCCCGCTCCTTCTTACCTGGTATACATGTAAGCGCGTGAACGTTGGTTATAGACTCTGGGTATCCCATGAATTGAGTTGTGAAATTGATGAGCCGGTGGTCAAGCTTGAGTCGGACCAAATCATACCAAGCTCATCAGTACTTTGCGGGCGCGAAAATGAGTCTGAATAGCTTCTTTTCAATGTCTGATCCAGCCGGTGAATCTCGGTTTTCATTCTGCAATTTAGATCGTAGATCTTCTACGAAATCTCCGTGGGATTCAAGTATACGGAAGCATGACGTCGTGACGCAGGAGAGAAAATCAATTTGCTGTCGAAGCGAGTCATTCTGTTGCTTCGAGGGTACAGCCTCTCCATTGCTCGAGATGGCGGGCGATGCGTTTCTTCTCATTTGGGGGTTACGGCGGTCGACAAAGGATAAGGGAATACTGCAGCTTGTTTTCCTCTGTCATAATTAGATTTATTCTTCTTCTTCAGATCGTTTTACTTGGCAGTATTCTCAACGAAACCCCGGAATTTGGCGCAAATGGTTGTCCGACCCTGTCGCCCCTTTCTCGCTCCCTTGT
This sequence comes from Xylariaceae sp. FL0662B, assembly GCA_022376535.1. Lineage (NCBI taxonomy): Eukaryota > Fungi > Ascomycota > Sordariomycetes > Xylariales > Xylariaceae > Xylariaceae sp. FL0662B. The sequence goes on from JAJJKD010000047.1 coordinate 6,496, forward strand.
TTCACTAGCCATCGGTAGAATTATATATGCGCTCAAAGCACTGGTCGAGGACAGATCTCCAAATTCTGTTCCTCTCTTCCGTCTTATAAGTAGTTCTTATTTCCCTCGCTCTCATCTTTCTGCCGTAATGATCTCGATTTGAGAACCAATTCTCAATGTCGACTTTCAAGTCTTGAATGGGACAATCAGCGTAATTACGGCCATCATTTTTGGTCATGCGGAGGGTGAAGGTGTTTTTCTTAGATTCATCCAGTGTGAGCCTTCTACGAGGTTTCCGAATCCCTATGGTATCACTTAGGTAAAGGGCACCGGTCCAATATCAGAGTGCCTTCGATTCTGCGTCGTTGTGACCAGCGAGACTGGCGTATAAAGGTGTCTGCTAAAATTCCTCAACTCGAAGATTGACTTCATCGAATGTGTGATCAGGCATATGGCGATGCTACCACTGGGGGGAAGTATCTTCGCGTATACTCATAGTTGAAATATATACCAAAATTTCGGCTCTCAAGAGGGCATACGATTCTAGAAATATAGGTTTTTCATAACATAATTGCTCCAAATAGGTACTTAAATCTTGATCGGTTATTTCAGTTTATATCATAAGAGTGACGGGTTGTTTATACGGTAACTAATGAATAGTGACAGTTTATAAGTGGTTAGTTAAGAAATCTTCTTAATCAATCGAATCAACCCAAGTCAGCGCAGGTAAAGGGGAACATTCTAGCATGTTTTAAGGCCTACACTCTTATTCGATTAATAGTCCTCTATCATATCTACTTCGTTTACTCTGAATGCAGTCCAAATGACATATATATAGGTACTCAAGCCCCCAAACTATTCAGCTATGACTGGTCATATGGAGACAAATTAACTGGTGGTTTTGGCAATCGTATTTTTCACAGTCTACTTTCCTTATCTACAACTGTCAGACATCTCATGCTTCCGCGACATGGCAGAAAGTACGGAAACAAATTCCACTAGCTATGCACTTCGCTGATATTTGCAGTCATTGCTAGTTGACTTAAATTGGGGATAGCATACTGCATATATACGCTTGTTTTTTCCGATTTTAACCCCTCTGGATTGCAATAGTTATTAATGTGTAGAAAGTACACCTATCTACCGGGTTGTAGAATATTATAATACAATTATAAGCGAGTTAGAGTTCTATTACTCAAAATTCAAGGTTGAGCACTGACTACGGTCAACGCATCGAAAGAATCAAACAGTTCTAGATATTAGATTTGCATGTTACATCACCCGAAAGTTGCCCTTGCCAGCCTCCGATCTTTAACACCATCTCTTGCCGCTTTACTCCGGCCTGATTAGGCGCTACTCAGGGGAAGCTTAGCCCTTGCTTAGGACAGCTCAGGGAAGACATTAAAAATGGATTAGCGAAGTAATAAATCTATCCCGGATTAAGGGAGTTGAAAATGAAATGTCAACTTTTCGCGAGGTGGTAGGCTTCTGGGAACCGGGTCCAGAAATGGAACTCTACGGTCCATGAGCACGCGCGAACATCATTTGCACATAAAAGCCCAGTTTCTGTCCACAGCCTCTTTAACTCTTGTTTTTTTTTTTTTTTTGTCATTTTGGAGGTCAAGCACAAGCGAGAGGCGCGAGGCCGTGCAGAGAGGCAGAGACTAACTTCTCTATGCTGTGTCGAATTAGATGTAGGAGAAGCCTAGGCTGGACAAGTTATACCCGCCCAGGTTCGGGATAGACAAATGCGTCGGCCCCTGCTCTGACGCCTACCATCCGATCTATAGCCGGGGATCACGCGTGGCAACCGTATATGGTACATGTGGTCCTTGTAGCCTTCCGACATTCTTCATGTCCGCGTCATCGCACACGATCGCGGCATCATTTCCGCCATGCTCAAGGACGCATCGCTTCAATGTTTTCGCGCAACTTGCTACAACAAGCTTACACAGCGTTTACTATACTATGTTCTGTTATATATCCATATACATATACGAGATACGGGATGCCTAGCGATGACGGTCCCCGGAAACCCCGCGCTTAACCCCTTTTCCTGGGGGACATCGAGGACACCGAACCGAGTGTTAGGATCACTTCCTCATCTCCGGCGACCGGAAACTTACCGCATCAACTGTCCTTCTACATATATTCTTCCAGAAACATCCTCGGTTTACCGGATCTTTCACATCTCCTCCTCAGCCGGACTATCCTAAAGCAGTCGCACCAACTTCTTATTGGCGTTCATTACTGCATACATCCGCCAACTCGGGGTTATATCAACAAGAGCTTTTAAGCTATCTTCTAGTTATAGCTTAACTGGTCGATAATTTCTTACATGGGAATGCTTAGGCGATTTGCGTCCAGCTGAGTCGAAATGTAGACTTGTTTAGCCTTTGACATTGCCCCTTGTATGGCCTCCCGGGTCTGGTCTTCTTCCCTCCCTCGCTGCATCGAGGAAGCAGTGGTTCATATGGATTCCATGGTCTCGCCAGGCCTCGCCACTTTCGAGTCCACGAGCTCTTGCCAGGCCTTGTTAGATTCAGCGATAAGACTGGTATCAGGGTGTTATTGTTGGACAACGCGTATCTTATGGTGATCATGCTTGTGTTGTTTGTTTCTGTAAACTATGGCATGCATAACGTGTAGGCTCTTTTGGAGATCTCTAGGCCGAGGTATAACCGATAGGTGGACCTGTAGAGACTAGATGCTGTCGAACAGGGGTCGATGTCAAACGACATCCCGCGGAGCCTCAAAAATGGATGTTGGCTGGTTGGTACTAACATGTTGGTGAGACAGTGCATAGGGGGCAGGGTGGAGGGGACAATAGATTGGCTGCCTTGACTTGCGTTGCATGTACCTACTAAGTTATATTACACCTACTGTAGTATCAAAGCAATCAGGGTCGGATGCATGGTTCGCCCTGTATTGAAAGCTGTGTGCATTCCGACCTGTTCTCATGCGAGAAGCCAATCAATTAGAGCCCGGAGACTGGATATCGGGCTTGTCTCCCATCATTGTTGGGCTAGTTCTCAATTCTTTGTCCTAACATTTGGCCAAGTTGGCTGTGCTTGATGGAATTAACTACCTACCTATGTAGGCCTTACCACACTGTCAACTTTGCCGTTTGTGCATTCTTGTAGACGGCACCGTCCACCAGATTCCCTCTTCTTACATTATCTTCATCTTACTCACTAAACATGGCTGGGACTGTCATCCTTACTGGGGCCAATGGCTCAGTTGGCATTCCCGCAGCCGAACAGTTACTCAAAGCGTACCCTCAATCTACTGCCATCTTCACTGTCAGGAATGCCGACGGAGCCGATGACAATACACAGAACTTACGTCGAGTCATTGCACGATACCCGGATGCGAAGGCCTCCATTCATCAGGTTGACTTAGCAAATCTTTCGGTGGTGCATGAGTTCGCCGGTAAGATATCGACTGCGGTCGCGACTGGGGAGTATCCGCCCCTCAGGTCCATCATATGCTGTGCCGCGTATTGGAACCTCGTCAGCGACTCTGAGCTTACGGCAGATGGTTATGACAAATCCCTACATGTCAACCATATTGCGCATGTAGCCCTCGTGTTGCGACTCATTGGTAGCTTCGCTTCCGAAGGCCGTATTGTACTCTTCTCGACCATCGGCCACTATCGTAAACCGAATGCTATGACATCCTATTTGCCGGAGATTCCTGATGATATCGATCAGCTCAATCATCCGCCTTCAAGCAAGGACAAGCAAGGCCGTGGCTTCCAACGGTATGCGAATTCCAAGCTCGTGGTCACGACTTGGATGTACCCCCTTAACCGCTACCTGCAACAAGTAAGTCTTTGGCTTCTATCATACGACACACAAAAGGAGGTATGCTCTGAATCAGATATTGAATAACATCTACTCCAAGAACCCAAACTTCAAAGACATTACGGTCGTGGCTATCAACCCAGGCGGACTCGGCGATTCGCGTTGCTTCACTACCAACACTTCCCTTTCCGTGAAACTCGCACAGAAATTCGTCCTCAAACCATTTATGTCGGTGATCCATCGCCTAGCCGACCCGACATTCCGCTCATCGGCCGAGGCCGCCGTAGATGTGATAGAGCTTGCAGTAGACAAGGCACACCGTGGCGAACGAGGTTACTTTACCCTACTGCAAAAGGATAGCAGTGACCCCGTTACGATGGATGAGGGTGTACAGCAGAGAGTCTGGCAGAAGAGCTTAGAATGGGCGAAGATCACGAAGGACAATACGGCTCTAAAAAATGCTATGAAATGATCATTCATATGGATTTCACAATCAAAAGGTCCTTGCCAGACTGATCAAGTTACTCCTTAGGTTCTCTTAAATATGGAAGGCCCTACCTGTGGGTGAGCAATAAGGTTCTAATCAGTTCAATTCCACGAGAGCCTCAAGTGGACAAAAGATGACACAGTGCACCTTACACGGCACACCATTTTAACCGGTGTGGCCGAAAACGAAGCACCTGGGGCCGTGCCGCAGGCTCACCCTTGGCTCAGGTTAAAGCAGCAGCAGCTCAGGGGCACTCAGAGCAGCTCAAGTCTATTAACAACAATGGCAATTGCTCAGGGCAACTTTCGGGTGATGCATATATCTGTTGTATACATTGGAAAGGACTAGGAGTCTTTCTTTTCTCTTCCTCAAAGTTAAACAACCAGCCTACACATACACTGGGAGAAATGGCAGGTTAAAATATAGAAACACATATATAACGATGGCATATAATAGCCATATACATGACGCTCGTACATTCGCGCTGAGTCTATCAATCAAGCCAGCGTCAAAACGTCTGTGGCTAATGCGGTTGGCCAGAGAGGGGTCTTCGTTTTTCACAAACCAGCCCTCTTGTTCCTAGAAAGCTTAGTGTCAACGTGACATGACATGAGAGAAGATGAATTGTCTTCTACTTGCTCTAGTCAACCGGGGCTAAGATTCGATAAGCCTCAAGATTCTTCCCACACGAGAAGCTTGAAGACAGACTCGTCTACCGTCATATATACACAAATAGTAGGGGCGAGTCCCGCGGCTGATATTTTCCAGTCATGTCGACTGCAGCACAGAAAAACAAACTTTGATATCTGCCTTGACCTCATTTCAATTATCATTATCCCAAGTCGTACAAACATAGCCGCTGAAGAATTTGCGCCGACACGATCTCTGCGTCCGGCATGATGACCCGGCGCGTATCCCTCTACCACGCGGCAGTCTAGCACAGCAACGCTGCGCTGAGTAAAACACTTTTCCGTTGAACTCCCCTAGCATGTTAGTCGACGGGGTAGCCGACATTCAAATTTAATTTACACAGAGCCGTCGTGCCGTTCTTCCAGGCACGAACTTGCGAGCTCGGCCTCAGCTCTCACTACAATTAAGTCACTGGACACACATACCATCAAACAGACGCCTCTCGTCCCCGTCCAATCACAACATCTTCTTATCACCGGGGTTTGTCTTCCAGATCTCGACGTCGCAGCCGCCGCGGATGACGGCGGCGCGCATGGTGGACAGCAGATTGTGGGCGGCGTTGGTGTGCATGTAGACGCCGCCGTTGAAGGCGGTGGTGGCGTCCTTGCCGATGGCGGACGAGATGAGCTTGCGGCCGCCCGGGTGGTCCTTGATGAAGTCGGTGACGTCGTGGACGACGCCGCCGATGGCCACGAGCGCCCGCCCGCTCGTCTCCGCCCGCGCCACGAAGTCCTCCCACGAGATGACCGGCAGCTGCTCCAGCGGCGTGCCCCAGTCGAGCCTGGCGCGCTGCTGGTCCAGCTTCTTCTGCAGCTGCTGGAGCCGGCCTTTTTCCTGCTTAGGGGTTAGCCCATATCCCGAGCGTTCGTAATCTACTAGTTAGGGTCTTACTACCCCTTTCCCCCGGTAGAGGTAGAGGTAGAGGTAGAGGAGAAGGGAAAATCAATACGTACGATCTCGTTGGTGGGAAACGTCTTCAGGTCATAGGCTAGACCGAGTTGCTTCCAGATCCAGATGGACCACTTGGTCGGGTCATATTGGTACCATTTGATAGCATTGCGGTAATCCGACTCGAACTCGTGATGGAAATTGTGGTACCCCTCGCCGAGGGTGACTATCGCAGTAATTACGTTGTCGCGCGGCGAGTTCCGGTCGTCGTAGGGCTGGTCGCCGAGCCAGTGCGCGAGCGAGTTGATACAGAAAGTAGCCTGCTGGATAAAGAAGGTACGCAGGATGCCGACGTAAATAAACCCGCCGAGCCAGTCACCCCACCCCAGGCCGCACACTACCGTGGGGACTATGAGGGCCATGGTCACGACCGCCTTCAGGTAGTGCGTGTGCTGCCAGACGACGACGGGGTCTTGGTCGAGGTCGGTGACATCGCTGCGCCCGATCCGCCGGTAGTCTTGCTTCATGACGAGCCAGCCGATGTGCGAGTACAGCAGGCCCTTGTTCACCGAGTAAGGGTCCTTCACCGTGTCGGTGTAGCGATGGTGCGAACGGTGATACTTGGACCACCAGCGTATGGATCCCTCGACCGCAGCTGTACCGGCCGCGGCGAGATAGATCCTCAGCGGCCAGGCGGCCTTATAAGAACAGTGAGACCAGAGGCGGTGGTAGCCGGCCGTGACGCCAAGACCACTGTTGACATAGTACGCAATGGCAAAAATGAGGGTATTGCGCTGGAGGGGTACCCAGTACGCCCCGATGGCACCCAGCAATGGAATGAAGAGGATGAGAGTACAGTTCAGCCAGTTGATATGCTTGTACCAGTTCCAAAACGTGATAGGCTGCTCGCTGATGTGAGGCTTCTTGGCATCAAACGCCTTTCTCAGAGGAACGTAGTCTTTGACGCCATCGTCGAAGCCGACGGTCTTCTGGGAATCAGGATCGGGCGCCATTGAGTGTTCTTCGGGTTGGCAGTCTGCTCCGGTGGTTAACGGCAATGAATTCGGGCAGGTTCGGAATAACGGGGCTCTGGAAGCGGCCCGGGTGGATGTCCTTGACTCCGGCAAGGACCCGTTGACAACCGAATGTGATCCTGACCGGGAATCACTTCGCAAAGAGTTAACTTAGCTTGCGAGCCACCGATATATTGACTGTTGATCCTTAGAAAACATTCTTAGAAATGCCCCCCAAATAGGGACGATAAGCAGATCCGGGAGTGCAGTTTATATCAACAGCTCGAAGAATTTACATCTACTACAGACACTCCCAAAACAGTTTAGTAGACTAGATACCGCGCGAAGAGTCCCTGCATAATAGCAAGTATTTTGAATGCGGCTACGTCAATAGGATCCTCAACAGCCGTAGCGCATTTGTGGGGCCGCTATTATCATGCCACCATCATGCCAGAATGTTTTCGGAACAGACTGGTCCTGTGCTAGGCAAGGCTTTGTTGAGGGAATCTTCCATCCGTTGGGGCATTTGACGATCTGGGAGTTCGTTCCAGTGATTCGAACTTCATCCCCGGCTTGCTACACCTATTCGGATGTCGCCTTAAGCTTCTCCTAACGTTTCCGCTCATGCGAACCCAACAAGTCGGCGCGGCTCCGCGCTATAAATAATCCAATTCTTAGAAAGGAATAACGTGGATTGGATATCGATCCGGTTTCAGCCTTACACTGCTCGCTATTTGATAATACTACCCGAAAGCGGGACCTATCTTGTCAATTATCAGCTTACCAACATGTCATAGACCCCTAGCATCGAGGTGCGGTCTACCGAGTCCAATGTTGAAGCAGGTCATCGACGGAATAAAAAGGGAGAATTATCACACCACTCGAACAGATTGACTCAGCGTCCATTGTGGCAGAAAACCAACCTTTTGTAGAGGCATCCCAACAGTAGGCTTGCCGTACTGGATCGAGTCGAGATCACCAACAAGCTCGGCTCCCAACCTGAAATATGGAATTGGAGTGCGTCCCCTAGTAGCAGGATTCACATCATAAGAGACCAGTGTGGTGTTCAACAAGTGCTGGGCCGACTTTCCACATAATTTTACCTCTTAGGTATTACGTATAGTGATTCCTTATCATTCGTTGCAACCGGGAACTTTCTGAAGACGTTCTCGCAATTGGCGTTGTCGATCTAATCAAGTTAGTCACTAACGTGACATAAATGCTGATGGTACATATCCTCACTAAATTCTCCCTCTTTAGTGCAAGGTGCCTACTCTATCCCCAGAAACCTCGCAGTCTGGTGGCCCGTATCTGTCTCAACAAAACTGGCATAAAGTCAGCTTGATCCTAAAAAGCATTAGTTGCCCCAGGTGCAAGCCATTAGTTCCCACAGTATGCTGCTCTGTACGTTATCTGTCGTCTACTTCTGGTTTTTATCATGCGTGAAGCCCCGGCTTAAGAATGGTTTACAAGGTAACCCAGTTCAACGTCGCCATCGAAATGCATACCATGCGCCGTTGCGGCATAAGCGTCGTTGCTTTCCATAGCATAGATAGACGCGGCGGTGCTACTGATAGACACGAACTTAGCATTACTAAACTTCTCGAGCATATCAGGCAGTGAATAAAGCCAGAGCGCGAATACTGTTGACCGCGAATTCGCCAGCCACTTCCCGAGGTCAACCGTCTCAGAATCATCCCTGTGTTGGCTAACACGACGCAGTATTCACTCCCTCCGCGGCACTACCGTGAGGATTTTTCAATCTTGATCAGAAGAATATTGGGCCCGCTTCCCTTGGAGGACGCCATCAAGCCAGGAACGCCCAGTCTACCATCATCGCGGATGGTCTCCACTACTGTACGGTTTGATCATAGGGGACAAACTTGGACCCAGGCACTTCTAATGCCTGCAACATGAATGGAGGGTTTGAGGATTGAAAAAATAGAAGTATATATGATAAAGCTGAAAAGCTATACATTAATTACTAGAGGATTTAAACATTAAAACCAATAATGTCATCTTGAATGTGTTGTAAGTTCGTGATAACATACGGATGGAATAGGAGTAATCGATTAGGTACGAAGTACATTGCGCATGCTTTTCCGGGTCCCCATTGATGTCTCCACTAAGATGACGGACTATTAACGGGCCGTACCAATCAAGGGTCCCCGAAATTTCCAAATGGCGGGCACCACAAAGAGCTTCAATTGAAGTGCCAGCCAAACCGAAACTCGAAAACGCGAGCCGAGGCAGAGCTCGCAGAGGGTCAAGATGGTGAATCCAGGAAAGCGGATGCACGTATTACAAGCCGTAAGCTCATCGTCAAACCCATTGGACTTCCAGGCAAATCGCTAACGCCCGCCCTGCAGAAGGTAAAACGCAAACCCAACCTACCCTCGAGCACCCAGGTATTCTGACAAAGAGACCACATCCTAGCTGTTAGCGTTACGGCATGGCCCAGGTGCAGCGATATTACCACCCGAGATAACGCGGATACATATGGACTTCGCACTGAAATGGAATGACGGACATATGGGGCCCAGGTAGGCACTCCCTCCCTTCCTCCCCTCGAACACACCAGCAGCAACTCAGCAAGACGTCCGTCCTAGCGACAACATAACGGCCGGCTAACCAGTAACCCGTCTCTCTCCCCGCCATAGGAAATTCTGGAAGACGTGTTTACCGCGCCTCAAATTCTGGAACCCAGCGATCCCGATGCTAGTGAACCGGACGTCGGACCAATCGGCGCCGGCGAAGATGTCGATCTACTTCCGGCAGGCGGCAGCGGCATCAGCGGCCGCCTCCACGGCGTCCAAGTACGCGGTGCCTTTGGCGCAGCAGGCGCACTCGAGCACGGAGAACGAGCACCCGGCGCCGGCGCCGGCGGAGGGGGAGCGCGTGGTGACGATCGACATGAAGGGGGTGCACTCGGACGCGATCCTGACCGAGTTCCTGTCCAAGACGGGCGCGACGCTCGTGCAGCCGACCCCCGACGAGCGCTCCGAGATGCGCCAGGTCGAGGAGCGCACCGAGCGCGCCGCCGTCGACCGCGCCATCGTCAAGAAGTTCATCGACGACAAGCGTCGCGAGGAGCGCATGCTCGCCCTCGCACGCCAGGAGGCCGAGTCCATCAAGATGTCGAACCAGTAAGATAGAAATGGCAACGGCAAGGGCAAGGTCGGGCTGGGGCGGTGGTGATGCTGGAGGCATCGGGATAGATGTCAGCAAGACGTTTGAGGAAGAGAGAGGGAGGGGGAGAGAGGGGGGGGAGAGCCGGCCGTGGTGGAGGATACACCGCGCCGTAGGCTCCAGTGTACTACAAGACGTGTATCATACGGACAGCGCGCACAAAACCCAAATCCCTACAACATACAGCAAAGAGAGGGATGGACGATGTACATGAATGAAATATATTCGCATCGGCGCAGCCCACGAGAAAGGGCACGCCAACAAGAACAAACAAAAAAAGCGAAAGATGGTTATTTGAGTATAGTATGCATACATGCAACTGTTATCATTGTGGTGGGACGACGTCACGACGACCTTTCCAAGTGTGTTGCTCGCTCATCGAGCATACATGGAATCATCGTGGGATGAACCAACCAACCCTTGCATACACTCTGAGATATCGCCCCCTTTCCCCCCCCGTGGTATATCTCAATTTTGCGTCAAGGAAGATCGACTATCCCCGACCATCTGTATCTATCTTAAATAACCGCGGGCATTTTATCTAACCTCACAGTGGCCGTGGTGTGTGATATATGGTCTACATACATACGCACAACCCCTTCTTCCAAGAGTGTGAAGTTATCCCACCTGTTAAGAAGAAGCCAGTTCATCTTACTTGAAGGAGCTCGGTAATCCCCTCGGTGTAATCTATGATAATATTGAAACCCTTCATTAGCATAGTATCAGCAACGTCTTCTCACATTTTCTGCTTTACAGTATGTAAAATCATCATCATCACTCGCAATAGAAATATTAGAAAACGATGTGGTCTAGCATAATTACATTACTCGTTTCACGACTCATTCTGTCCACAGACCAAATTGTTATGCACTACTAGTACAATATTAGCATACCGCGTTAGTAGCCAACACGACCATACCCCTCTCCTGAGGTTCCTCCTGAGATCCAACCTCGATCACCTATGGCCCCCTTTCCCTATCCCCTACCCAAATTAATGCCAAAGTTTTCAAGACAGCCTATTTCCGTTCGTCTGAACGCAAATCTACCTAGGTAAACAGACGAACGAATTACACCTCAGTCTCAACATCCGGCTGCCGCCCGCTCAGCGAGCCCATCTTGGTGACCCGACGCGCGGCGTACTTCGCCTCGTCCTTGGCGAATTGGACGTTGCGCATGGGGCGCCACTGCATGAGGCCGCGGTGCTGGCGGTGCAGGTCGCGGCTGCGCTCCTTGTAGTCCTTGAGCTGCTGGATCGGGTTCCTGCTACTACGGCTCTTACCCGACGTACCGGAGCTGCTCGCGCGGTCGTTGTTATCATCGGCGGCGGAGGCGGCGTCCGCTGCGACGTTCGTGCTCGAGCCGTCATTGATCCCGAGGTCCGCGGCCTCGTGCCTGGTTCGCGCGGGCGAGTCCGGGTCCGGGTTCGACGACGTCTCGTCGTCTGTCTCGTACTCGGGTTCATCGTCGCCCTCGCGGCCCGCCATTAGCTCGGCCGGGTCTTGCCCGAAGGCGCCTGTCCAGTCTGTGCCGTCCCTGGATAACCACTTGCGCCTCTCCTCCTCGGGCGCCATGGCGAGCACGTCGCGGCCTTGGGTCAGGGAGTTGTCGTGCAGCGTCTGGATGGACTGGGGTAAAGCGTTAGATACGTGTTCTTGGCGGACTCCCTCGGCGAAGCACGCCTCCCAGGTCTCGATCGTCTCGCGAGAGTCGTTATCGCTCACGAATCGGAGATGGTCGCGATCCGTGCCCGCCTTGAAGCGGCCGCGGAAGCGTAGGCGGCCGACTTCCTCGATCTTGATGTCCGGGACGGTGCTGAAGTTGGCTGCGGTGATGAAGTTCTGCGACAGGCGCATGCCGTTGTCGCATTTCCAGATGGGAATATCGAAATCTTTCTCTTCGTTATCCGCGAGTTCTGATAGCCAGATGGCTGCGAAGTGCTCGACGTGACGTCTGCCGGTGAGGTGAAACTCGAAGAATACTGGCGATCTGTAACGATATCGAACAGGAAGACGTGGATGTGAGTTATTGGTTACGCCACCAATATTCCACTCCAAATCATCACCTTCCGTAGTACACTGGTCTCGTTTGACCACCGCGGAGCTACCGCCCGTTCTCAACTTCAATTTGACCTTGCCACTTCCGTGTTCCGGGAAGGTCGAAGTAATACTGTCCGACATGAATTCAAAGGTGCCGACGTCCCAACCAAGTTGTGGCGGGGGTAGATTGAGTTCGACAGATCGCCATAGGAGGGAAATGCGAATTCGACCAAAGCCAACTCCGCCATCTAATGGATACCACCGTGTAGCCTAATCGATTATTATCAGCATTTTGAAATTCAACTAAGATTGGCGTTCACTTACCTGGCTGCTTGTTTGAAGGATGTCGGAAAGCTTCAGGGGAACAACACCGATAATGGGATCATGTTGCCTGTTGCGAGAGTCGCGAACCGTAACGGTGGCAATAGATGACCTCCAGTCTCGTACAAACCGTTCGGTACCAGCATTGAAGATCGGTTTAGAAGAGACTACCTTAGTACGAGTCTTGTAAACCTATACAATTGTGTTAGCTTGATTCGGCATGCCTAGCAGTAATTATGATAACCTACCAATTCGTCATTGAGTAAAATAGTGCAGTAGGCACTCGGTAATTTTTTGCTTGACTCTTCCTTGGTCTCTCCAGCGTCACGAGCCGGCTCATACTCCTTGTTTCCTTTTCGCTTGCCACCTTCCGAACCCTTCACGTTGGTTAACTCGAGGTTGACAATCTGGTGCACGATGATACTGAGAATACCAGAAGGCCAAAGAGGATCTGGAGGGGTGTGTACAACGGCATCTTCTTCCGCATTATCCAAAGCGCCTTTGTCATCTTGCAACTCTTTCTTGTCCCGGAGTTCCTTAGGTAGGCTAAGGTCCTTGCCGTCAGTCCGCAGGGCAGCTCGGAATTGAGTCTTGCCAAAGTATCCAACTTCCCAATGAAGCTCTCCTGGCATCTCGCTCTCGGCTTTTACGCCGCGGAGTTTCGAAACCTGCGGGAACATATTTCCTGGGTGCTGAATCAGTTTCTGCAAAGACAGTTCGACCTTGCCAACCACATCATCGGCGCTCGACCGGTCGCTGTCCCATAGTTCCATTGATAGTTGCTCGTCTGCCTTGATGAGTTCGACATTGACCGGGATGGCGCAACTTTCCTCGAAGACGGGATTGAGGTCATCCTGGATGACACGGGTGCAGTACATCGGCTTGCCGAACTTAGAAAAGCTGACGGTTATATAAGGGTCTGAACCACCACCTTCGGAGCCTCGGTTGTCTTGCTTCGATAGTCCAACAGCCTTGTGAATCCGAATGAACAAAATTCCCATTGCGTTGGTTTCCTTCTGTATATCGTCCCCTTGTAGCATCTTCCCCAAATCCAGCGTCATAGATTTCGGCGCAACGTACATACTGGCCGCAGTCTTAATGGCCCAATTGACAAAATTCGAGATGACTGGTAGGTTGAGGATGTTGACACCGCGCTCAATCATAGGGGTACAACCCGCTTCGACTTTAGGTATTCCCATCAAGGTGAAAGTAACCGCCTTGAGGAATGGCGGCTCAGGTGACATCTGAAGTCTTAATCTCATAGTTCCAACAAGACCAATCAATTCGACCCCTGGGTATGGTTAGTGTTTGAAATTCAACCAAAGTATTCCATTCAAACAGGACTTACAGATAGGCAAGGGAACACCAAATAGTCCTTTGATTCCGAGGTAGAACACCAACTGCATGCCCATATTTGCTGCCTTAGCAGACACGGTCTCAGCAGATGGCTTCGCATGGTAAGCAAAGGATACTTCCAAGTTGTAACAGTCTCCGCCCTCTTCGTTAGCAGCGAGCTCTTGTGGGTCCTTTGTCTTTTCGTCCTGCTTGTGCATCTCGTCCTTCAGCTCTTTCATGTGTGCGTCCGGGAGAGCGCGAAGGCTCAGAATACGAATAGGGTTGTTACCCTGGGATATATCGGCAACCTTGACGTTCTCAATAATTCCTGGAACCGAAGCTTGCATAACATCCTATATTTGTCAAACTTAAGCCCAAAAGCAGCTATTTGGAAACGTACCTCTAGAGTATCAGCCACGGCGGCAAACATGTCGGGATTGACGAGACCCCAGACAATGCCAAGGAGAGTGTTCATCCATTCGACAGATTCGGGGATCAAGTTCGCCGTAGCGGTCTCGCCGCGCTTCTGTTCACTCGACCATTCGATATCTCGCCCCCGTCTAATCAAGTCCTTCATCCAGAGAAAAATGCCAGAAGAAACGCACGTAGCAAGGGGGACCAAGCCCAAGAGCCTGCCCCCGAAGAACTTGCCCACAAATATGATGGTGAAGAAAACAGCGAAGCATAATACTGTTGCTCGCTGCTCGATAATGCTAAACATAGGATCGTAGGTAACCGAGGGGGTCGGGTGAAATAGGATATTCGTCTTCTCGCCGTGGATGGGTACGTCCGAAGTAGACCCCGTAGCTACCGGGTCTGGCGGCGCCGTTACATCTTGAGCTTCCCTATATTGTTCCCCAGATTGGGTGGCTTCCGTTTTGACAGGCGTGTCCTTTCCCAGGTTTGCATTAGGTACAGAAAGCTGGTAGTAATTGCAGTCAGCGACCTTGGTCTTTAAGCTGTGATTCAGCCGAAATAACTTACATGAGGCTCTTTGGCAGACTTGGCGAATTCGCTGCTAACATTGTCGATAGTGACCTCTTTACCCGTAACGGGGTCTGTCACAGCTTTGCCGCGGCCTTTGCTTGTCCGCTCTTCATTACGGTGCTCCTGTACGTCTTGATTCTTGCGGTTCTTCTTCAGTTCGGCATCAATTTTAGCATCCCGCTCCTTTTTATCCCTGTCAAGCGCAGCTGCAAATTGTTTAATGTTAGGGATTCTGTTTAGGCCAGAATAGTGACCGCCTGGAACATGCTGGTTCTGTTCGGCAGACATAATCGGTATTACAATGGTAGGAGAACTCTAGAGCGCAATTGGTAATAATGATAGCTCAAAGGGGACACCTATAATAATGCAATATTGTAACCAGATTAGGAAGCGCCCTTACCACTCACTCGTCAAAGATATTGAAGAGTGCAAGTAGCAGTAAAAGCGCACTTTACAAGGCAGAAGATGCGGGAGAGAGGAGGAGTAAACATAGGATATTGCAGGTGTAAGGAAATGATGGTGGATATTTTGTTGACCAGCTACCTGCTAGGACATTTACATGTAAGTACTTTACTTGGGAATCATTCTGCCTTGGTTTGACAGGTTTTATGTTTACATCATTAGGTAGCTCAATTTGTCCTGTCAGGACGTCTACTGATGTGTTGTGTAAGTGTATGACGTCGGTGGGGAAATCAATTCTTTAAGCAGACATATATTTTTCGAGTAAAAAAGAAAGATCGACCAAGCTATGTACCCACTCCCGACCTTCCAACAATGCGGCTGCTGGCATGGGGAGGGGTACCTAAGTATGTAAGCAATAAATTAGGAGGCCTACAGGTAACGGTTAGCTCTTCTCCGCACGTATGGAGGCAGCCATAATTCCACCATATCGAACTTATAAGTTGCAACACTAACCACTGCACCAGGTACAATTACTACCGTCATAATGTAGTTCTACGTTCGCCTGTCTCTAATTTGGCTCGTCATATAGAGTGTTACCATCATAATATCTTGACCATATTTAGACTTGCCAGTTAACAGCTTCTTTAAATAGTTAGTAGGTATGTTCTATGGGTAAATTGTTGATATGGGTAGTACAACATAAACAATACTTCGGGACAATATGTGCCAGCTAACCCCTAGGGATATGAGACCGGACGGACGAACTAATAGATCGTCGATGTTGCGCGTACCTTTCTCAGCTGAGAACAGCAATTTCTTCAGCCGAAAGATATTCGCGAGCACAAACACAGTTGACAATCGAATCCCTAAACGCGGTGCGTGGGCTGCGTGGATTCCTGCATGGAGATGACTGGGGGATCTACGGTAAGGATAAGAATGCTTACGTCAGTGGCATTCAGACGATTAAACACCAAACCCCTGGACCCTGGCACAACGATCCAAGCTTGCTGGATTATGGATATTAGAGCTGTGGCCTGTGCTTGTCAGGGCGGGATCTCGCCAATCTAATCGGTATTTCGGATCTTATTGAGTATTGTCATAGGGATTTTGTAAATTCCTGTCTTCAGGTTCGATAGTGTAGGTGGTCTTAGTCGTGACGGGCTATCTCTACTATATCCCGATAGACCTTGAGTAAATTATAAAGACCCCTTGACTAGGTAATTACTGTTAGACAGGTGCTTGCACGTCGACTTGCATGTACCTTGAGCTACGTATAGATTACTTATTAGCTGTTTCTAAGAGCACTAAACCTAGGTAACTATCGTCTGTATCTAGTAAAATCCAGTGCATTTCTATGAAGGAAAAGGTCACTCGAATACGTAGGTACGCCATGTAACCTATAGTAATAGGTGTTGTATTTGCATGCGGTGGTCTAGACTTGGGTAACTGCTGCTATGCCAAGTAACCTGTGGAGCCCCGGGTCGACAAGCTAACTGATATAGGATTCAATAACTCGGCAAAACTTAACGGATCACAGGCAAGGTGCCAGAGTGGTTAATGGGTCAGACTCGAAATCTGATGGGTTCGCCCGCGTAGGTTCAAATCCTGCCCTTGTCGCGGTTATTATACAACACCCAAAAATTCATTTTTTTGACCCTATTTCCCTATTGATAGGGGTATCCCATCCGAAGTTGCTCGATATATATTCAAACGCCATTAAAGCTATCGTTTTGTTTGTCCATTCAATTCTACTACCTGCGCCTACTGTTTAATTCCCCCATCCAATTCGAAATGTTTTTCTCCTTTTGTATGTATTATCTAGAATTTTAGGATACTCAGCAAATGAAAACCACATTAATAGGTGTTGCATACTTCTTCTATGTCGACTTGTCCTATAATAGACATGGTCTAACCATTGAGTCGTTTTGATATCCTTCGAAGTATTTTAATAATATTATCAGTCTTCCCTAATAAGCACCCAATCTAATGGTTTACTCTGCATACACACACACACACGCACGGAGATATATGTAGAAATAGGGACATCGTTTGAGAACATACCACACGTATGTGTTGGCTTTGACGTATGCACGATACAAGAACCAAATTCCTACCAGCTAGTTACTTAGTTACTGCAGAAAACTCATCCACGCCCACAACCATAGTCAAATAAGTAGCTTGCCTACTCAGTCATATCCCATACCACAAAAAAAAAAAAACCCCCCCCCCCACCACGCCAGCGAGATCCTAGAGCCGCGGGGGGAGTATTATCATAAGTACTAATTCATCCATTCATTCATATCCTCATGCTATGTAATAACAGCAGCAGCCACCATGGAATAACTACCTAACCGGTACCTGTGACGGATATGAACGCTATCCACGAACGCCCTTCCTTTGCCCTTCCCTTTCCGAACAGTTCAAATCGCTAATGCAACCAACCTATTTTAGCCTCGCGGTATATAAATGCGTGTAAACTCCCCCTTTCCCCAACATGAAAAATCCACAGCCATTAAAATATATATCCAATCTCTATCCATCTCTCTCGCAGTGTCACGACTGCTCGTGTCCAACCAGATCGGGCGGGATCGGGGTATCCCGCCTAGTCCCCGTGACGGGGTTGATGAGGTCCGCGGACGCGAGGCCTTCGGGCTTGTGGGGCGGCGCGGGCACGGTCGGTGTCTTATTGGTGTCGAGATCCAGGCTATAAGGCGTGGTGGCTCTGCTGGAGAGCAAGCTGCTCGTATCCGACATCTCGACGTCCATCTTGTCCGCCGCGGTGTCCGACTCGGACTCCGTGGGCTCGACGCTGATGTGCAGGGCAGTGAGCGGCTCCGGCGTGGCCGCCTTGGCGGGCGCCGAGGCCCGGGGCGTCGAAGCGTCGGCGGCGGCGGCTCGCAGGGCGGCCATCGCGCCGCTCTCGTTTTCCTCGTCGTCTTGGCCGATCGTCCACACCCAGCGCCGCTTCTTCTCCTTCCGCTTGCGCTTGCGGATACCGTCCGGTCTGGGCGAGTGGATGGGCGTCTCTGTCCCCAACCCCGTCATCCGCCGTCGCATCTCCTCGAACGGTCCCGGGGTCTCCCCGCCGTCTCGAGTCTCGTCCCCCGTGTAGGCCATGGCGAGGTCAAGCATCATCTCGGAATCTTCGGCCGTCGGTGACGGCGTATAGGGCGATGCCTCATCTTGAAGTAGGTCAATATGTGACTTGATATATTTCTCAGTTGTGATGGTCTGTGTCAACGGAGACTCGTATCCCACTCTCCTTGCCGCCTTCTCTTGCAATCGAAGAGACTGCCTTCTTGGTGAAATTGGTGACTTGGCGGTGGATCGTGGTAGAGGTGAGTTACGAAGTATACTATGAAGTGCTCTATTATGGCTATAAGGCGCTTTGGCAGCAGAGCCAAACGGTGCGTAGATGACCCGTCGGCGGGCTTGGGCAGGAGACTGGGTGACAGCCTGTTGATTCGTGTCGGTGGGTGCGAAAGTAAACTTTCTGGATTCAGGTGACTCAACTGGCCCAGCAGACAACGGAGGAGTTGCTGTCATAGTACTAGGGAATACAATGTCCATCTGCTGGTTAGGCGACATCGGGTTGGCAGAAAGTGGCGTATCAGGTAATGTTGCGGTAAACGGGGTGTGCACTCTCTGTTGTCCTTGGAGGGACTCGGTGTTGATTTCGAGTTTGAGAAGTTGCTGTGTATTAATCGCAGTCACAGGCGTTTCCTGCACAGGCGTCGACCTCTCAATGGCTGTGGCGTAGACATTTGAGAGGGTGTTGAACGATGTCGGGGATCTGGGGTTTGCCAGCGAGGTCTTCTTCGATCTTATATTTGGTCCGGGGGACGGCTTGATCTGAAGCGACAGCCGAGGCCTCTTAGGGTGCTCGTGATTTGCCATAATAACGACAATAGCCTAGAGGACTCTGTCTACCAGAGTCAACCTCGAGACGTTATATTGAGATACGACAAGGTGTTGCGAAAAAGTTGTTGAGTATGCCACTCAGCCTGTGCCACCAGCAGACGAGGACTTTCAAGCAACCTCCCAGCCGGCCGGGATGTATCAACGGCAACAAGAGTAAAGTGAGAATATGAGGACCAAGTAGTAAAAGAAGGGGGCAGCGACTATATAACACCACTGGGCTCAATAAGCGACTGGCCCGATAGGAAGGGTAGGGATAAGCCGGCCTTGGTAACCAAGCGCTTGATGTATGGAACTAATGCAAGATGCAACGTGAAGCAACACACAGGTAGACCGTAGACGCGATAAAGTGGAATAAGAAAGTAAGCATACGAGAGAGGAGAGCATTTTCTATGAGATCTAGACACTGATTATTAAGAGCAGAAGTCCGGGAGGGGATGGGTCAGACTAGTCAAAGGCACACCAACGATCACGATGCATTGGTCATGAGTGCTCACGTCGTTGGTTGGCTATAAAAAGGACAGGGGCTTAAGGAAGGGATGGAACTGCAGACGCAAGCGCCTACGTATTCCTGGTCCCCTGCACAATCCTGGTCGAGTATAGCCAATGGTCAACGAGGCGAGGTCGGCTAACGGCCACATCGCGCATACGGCCGCCAGTTCTGGCTTCTCACGGCGTCTACGTTCGTGGACTGGACCACTCAACAATGCTCCCCCGCATTTTCGAGGAATAATGTGTCGTAGAATTCTTCCATGAATTGAAACCTTCTGAAGCGGTGAATATCTAGTATCGGATGGGTTGCAGTCTGCGAGCTGAATTCGACGTCGACTAGTCTGCATGCATACTAGGAAGTGCAGGTGACTGAAGATAACCGCGATTTGCGGTTGTTGGATAAGAAATTCCTTCTTCCACCAGGAAATGAGATGGAACTTTCATCGTGATCTCCTAACCGTATAATCCACATTCCATGACCCGTCAACCCGCATAGCCCATCAACTTACATGCATAGACTCTAATACGTGGGAGAGCCTAGGCTGAAAAAAATAGACATGAAGGATTTGTCGGTGATAACAGCTTTACTCCGCTGTTTACCTATTCTGGATATCATAAGAGACATGTCGAGCTGGCAGGCCGCTAGCATGGCTGGGATGTTGTAACCGATGATCACCCCATTCAGCCATTGAAAAAATGCTTCATATGTCCATTCCTAGTAACGAGATGACCCATTCGAAACACAAAATACGCAAGTCACTCTCCACCAGGTCGTTCGTTCACGAGTCATGATGCCCGGGTACGTATGTGGATGTTGTTATTTTTACTCATTCTCAGCTTCGGCTGTCTATTGACGAACAACTACCACTGACTGAAATTAGTCAACAGCTTTTTGTTGGTCCAGAACGTGCACCTATATGTAGTATAACGTTCCAGACTGCTGGGACGGTGCACAAAGTGTCGGCAACCCCCAGTGTAGCATTTCCTAAGCATCCCGAGCAGCCGAGAGGCGAAGAAATCGTCCAGGATGAGACGAAACCAATACCCCTGTGGAAAGGGAGGGAGAAGAAATGAAACGAAAATTAGAAACGAGAGTTGCTATTATGAGATATGACGTTGTTGGATGACTATTTTGATGGCGTCAAGAGAATCATCGGTGTTGGAGAATGGATAGGTATTGTTAATTAGCCCACATAGATACTAATTATTACATATACGTGGCTGCGTGGCTTGGTCATCAACCGGTCAACTTACATAACCTGGGACAAATTAGTGCCAAATCTGTCTGGAACCGTCCACATTTGACTCCATCAATTCTGGGGAATACAACAGTCGCGCACTTCACGATGTTGTTGTTATTATTGTTTAGTCAAGAAAACCCTCGGACACCTACGTAGGCACCGAGCAATGGGCTGTTTTGAAACTTGACGTTTCAAAGGATCAAACTAGCCAAGTTAAACACGGAGATTACAGCTTGCAATAATCACTAAATTAGGCCTCATTGTTTACTTAACCTACCTGGCATCATTTCCTTGCTTGGTATGCGAACACATGTACCGGGTCCACCTCAACTCGACTGCGGCACACTGTTATTTTTAAAAATGGAACAAAGATGAAGAGGTCAACAACAGCGCCGCTGACCGTCGGTCAAGCCAAAGTCCCCAAGAGAAACGATGACCGCATCATCCTTCACTTTGTAAGGACAGATCATCATCATTATCATCATCATTATCCATCGTCATCATCATCATCACTAGTCGATTAAGCACCGCACGTGCCGGGTCTAACCATGATGTATTATCTCCTTAGGACTACGACTGCTTCTACGCCAGCGTCTTCGAGAACGCGAACCCGGCCCTCAAGGGGCAGCCGCTGGGGATCCAGCAGAAGAGCATCCTAGCGACGTGCAACTACGTCGCCCGCGCGCGCGGCGTCAAGAAGCTGATGCTGATCTCGGAGGCGCAGCGCATCTGCCCGGATCTCGTCGTCGCCAAGGGCGAGGACCTGACGCCATTCCGCGACGCCTCGAAGCGGCTATGGGCCTTCCTGCGCGCGCACTCGTGGAACGGCCGCGTCGAGCGCCTGGGGCTCGACGAGGTCTTCCTCGACGTCACGGACGTCGTCGCGTACAACCAGGAGCTGCTGAACCGGCACGCGCTGGCGGACTCGTTCTTCCAGCTCTCGCGCCGGGACCCCGAGAAGGGGTTTAGCTTCGACGGGCGCCGCTTCTTCGGATGCGTGTACCCTCCTGCCCCTCCTCCTGATCGGGCAGAGGCAGACGACGCATCCTCGGGTCTTCTTCTTCTCCCGGACGATAGCCCGCTGTGCGTGCGCTTGATGCTCGCGTCGCACCTCGCGGGCTACCTGCGCCGGCGGCTCGAGGAGGACTTCGGATACACGGCCAGCGGCGGGGTCTCGACGAACAAGGTCCTGGCCAAGCTGGCCGGCAGCGTGAACAAGCCCCGGAACCAGACGACGCTGCTCAGCCTCCGGGACGACGACGTCCAGAACTTCGTGGACGCACACCAAATCCGGAAAATCCCAGGCATCGGCTGGCGCACCGCGCAGCTGATCCAAGACCACATGCTCTCCACCACCATCACCAGCCCACACGAAGAAACCAAAATAACCGTGCGCGAGGTCCGTGAGCACCCCACCATGTCGCCGGACCTCCTCGAGCGCATCCTCACTAGCAGACCGGGCGCCGAGCGCGGCAGCGGCGATCGCGTCTGGGGCCTGCTCCACGGGGTAGACAGCAGCGCGGTCAAGGACGCGAGCCCCGTGCCGACGCAGCTCAGCATCGAGGACACGTACATGGCTCGACCACTTCGCACGTCTACCGAACTGATCCGCGAACTGCAGAACCTCGCCACCTCGCTCGTGCGCCGCATGCGCGCGGATCTACTATTCACAGATGCAGACGCTGATCTGGCGAACGCGGACAACGCTTCCCAGCAACAACAGCAGAGATGGGCCGCGTATCCTCGGACGCTCCGCCTATCGACGCGCACACGTCCCACCGCCACCACCACCGGCACCGGCACGAGTAACGAATCATCATACACCCGCACCACGCGATCGCAGCCGCTCCCCCGCTTCGCGCTCGACCTCAAGTGCGACATCCGCGCCATCGCCGAGCGTCTCGTGGTCGAGGCCCTGCTTCCGCTCTTCCGGCGTCTGCACCCGGAACGCGCGGGGTGGAACCTGTCGCTGCTGAACGTGTGCGTGACGAATATGGTCGTCGTTGCCGGCGCCGACGACTCCGGTCACGGCGGTGGTATCGGTGGTGTTGGTGGCAGTGGACGGGACATCGGCCGCATGTTCCGCACGCAGGAGGATAAGCTGCGCGAGTGGACTGTGTACGATGATGATGATGATGCCACGCCTGCGGCGCGCGATACCGATGAGCCTGCTTGCGATACTGCTGCATCTGATGGTGGTGGTCCGGGGAATCGGGTTGAAGAATGGGGTGGAGTCGGAGATGGAGGTGGGGATAGGGATGGGGGTTTGGATGGAAGGATAGTGGTAGAGGAGGAGGAGCCCGCAATCGAGGCGACGGTGTTGCTGGACGGCGACGGAGGAGATACTTGGGACGACGACGCAGAGGAATCGCAGGCGTGCCGATTATGTGGACACGCAATCCCCATCTTTGCGGTATCAGCGCACGAGCGGTTCCATGCGATGGGCGACTGACCGACGGCTCGTATCTTCTTCAGTTTTCACTTTGGTTAGATTTCTAGATACCCACCTCCTTTTCCATGATTTAGGCCCGTCTCACACACGACGGTCCCTATTTTAGCTACGCAAGTGCTTATGTTGAAGGTTTCTCTTTCGTATGGTTGAAACATTAACTATGGTGAATTACCTAGTGCTTATTCCGGCGGTATTATATATAAACCGTCACCGTAATCATCGAAGGCCCATTTTCCCCTCTAAAAAGAGACCACCCACATTCTCCCCAGTGTCTCTCCGATTCTCTCTCTTCTAATTTCCCCCAACGTTTCCGAGGTATCGTTAATCAAAGACGCGTCCTAAGTACCAAATCAAAACAGCCACCCTTAGATCAGCCCCTAATTTTCGCCTGATTGGCAACGACCCGACCCAGCCAAGTAACTCCGGTCTCAATGGGAAGTCTTGCAGGTTCCCAGATTGGTATCTCCTCGTGATAATGAAAAAACAAAAAATAAATCAAAAATCAAAACAAAGCTAATGATGGCGGTATCACCGCCTGGCTAATTCATCGTTGTCTTTCAACAAGATCTCGAGCCACTCCCCTGCCATGGCAAGCGTGGTAGCCTTGCTGTAGCCGCCGCCTTTGAGACTCGGGACAATTTCGTAGAGGCCGTCGAAGCCCTCCTTGATGGCCCCTCGTCTCCTTTGTTCGCTCTTGATGTGGTTCTCTCTCTTCTGAGCATCCGTCAAATTTTCTCGTGGTGGCTTCATCCCGTTAGGGGCAGACTTCCTTCGCTTGCCGGGGGTATCCTGAGTTACCAATGACGCCTCCGGGGTTCCATTAAGGTCTGCTTTCGACTTGCGCTTTCGAGCCGCAGCTTTGGGTGGTATTGATGACAAATCGTTGATCTCTTCCTCGGTCTCCTCTTTCGCCTTACTCTTTCGACGCTTTCGGGGTGGGACTTCTGAACTGTCCTCTTCCCTCGCATGCTCATTTAGGTTACTGTTACGCAGGCCGCTCGAAGAGCCCTCCCCGTTGCCTAGAGGGCTTGTCGACCGAGTGGGAGCAGCACTACTGTCGATGGAGAAAACTTTCAGCATGTCTAGCCGCTTTAGTTCGAGAACTTCGTTCGATTCATGCTCCGGCGGGATGTAGCCCTGTGCCCTGGCAAAGCTCGAGTCGGAACCCCATTGCAAACCAGGCGCCTCAATCTGTCCCTGATGACTCGGCCTCTGGTGATCTCTAAACATACTGTTAAAAAGAACATAGGCCTCATTGGGTCCGCTAGATCGAGTAGGACTACTTTGCTCGGTGCTAATACGGTTTCGGGGAAGCGGTCGTGCTTGGTCAACGGGCGTACCCGCATGTTGAGGGGGTATTATAGCTCCGCGAATTAGGCTATTAGCACGAGACGGGTTCCCATTTTGGTGACCGTCGTGTAGTGACGTCAAGGCCGCAGCCACATCGGCATCGTCATTGTGTTCGAGCGGTGTGTGGATCGGCGGCGGGTGGTGGTGGTGATGTTGATGTTGTTGCTGTTGTTGATGATGTTGTACGTGTTGGGCGAATCGCGGTTGTAATGGCAACTGAGGCTGAGGCGGAGTCATCATGTTTTGACTAAAAGTAAAGCCATCTTGAAAGGAAGCAGCGGGCATTCCGTGTATTGAAGAGACTGACGACTGTGGGGGTTGCTGCCCGAAGGACGTCGTATGACCCAAAAAGTTGGGTGGGAGTTGGCTGATCCATTGATCACTAAAGTTCAACCCTTCACCATACGAAGAAGTGGCATACTGGTTGGAGGTCATGACCTCGAAGAAATCGTTCAGTCGTCTCGATTCGTCGTTGCTCAGCAAAGGATCTCCCGGCGGCGGCGCGGGGGGTGTCAGAAATGGCAGGTCATGATCTGAGAGGTTATCTGCAAAAGAGATCAGATTAGCTATATAGCTCTCTGAGGGGCGAATGCCGGTAGGCAACGGGAGACATACAGCCAAACGGCAGATTACCGTCAGGCGGCTGTGACGAACCCATTTTGGGACGCTGTAGGCACGCGACGCTCATGGGTGCTTCTGTACTCAGACAAGTCGCGAAACAAAAAGTAAATGAGTAGGTACGCAGTCTAGACTGCTACTAAGCGCAAATCGTGTTCTGTGTTGACGGGATCGTGCTCAGAGTCGCACGAGCTGTTGGACTTCGCGGGCGTTGGGGTCGATGGTCTGCTACGGAGTAATTGAGAGCTGTTGACGTCTATCAGGTTCAAGGCAGTGATCAGCGCAGTGGCGGCGTCGTATAATCGCAGATATACTGACAGTGGAGCGTTCGAGGTTGAAGTGGGAAGAATGGCATGTGCTTCCGTACAGCGTCGGGCGAGTACTTCAGTACTGCAGGGGAGATGTTCGATTCGATTGTATGGCTGGTACTCGCGCTAAGGCTGTTGGATGCGATTGGGGACATTGGTCGAAACGGGTATGGTAGCGGAGATGTTAGACACCTAATACTGCACATCGTCGAGCCCGAGGACTATACCGGCCCTCGAATATAGGGGCCAAGAGCGGTATAACGACATGTACGAGAGGGGTCAAGTCTCCTCAGGGTCAAATAGAAAGAGTATGTATGTATGTGTGTATGTATGTATGCCGGACCACTCGAAGGATCGACAGTGATGTATGTAGTAGGTATATGTAGATACCTATGTATATTCAAGTCGGGGTCGGAGGGGGAAGAGATATAGAGCATACACTATGTAAAGAAGTGTGTGCGGGTCAATGGGTCATCTTAGACATGCGTGCAATTCAACGACTGCAAACAATAGGAAGCAGTAAAAGTAATAGTAGTCAGGTAGTGGTGAGACCTGAGAGGCCATTGGACGAGGGGAAGAATGACGAGCAGAGGAAAGCTTCGGACTTGATGACCATTTGCTGGAGGACGCCGAGCAGATCCTTGTCACTCCACAACGGGTCATCCGCAGGCTCAACAGCGAAGCCGCCTCTTGCCTCTCCCACTCACTTCTTGTGTCGAAATGAGATGAGGGGTAAGGTGGTAAGGAATTCCTATATCAGAACTTGTTAGTTAACCCCTCTATATGTACATACTAGTACTACGTATGTATTCACACATATAGAGTACGTGCGGCTTAATAAGAGGTATGTTGTAAAGAGAACACCAAGCGCTGTCTGGCCGTTATATGTACAAGTAAGAATATGTAGAAAGAAGGTAGTTCGACGTTGGTCATGTGCCAGGTTACGTATTTTTTACAGAATCCTGTGTTGTGCATATGTATGTTAGGTACTTAAGTAGTTAGAAGGATTGGATGATCGAGCTTTGGTAATAAAACTTACCAAAGTTAAACAGCCACTAACAATTTCTGATCCGGGAGGTACATAGGTAGTGTAGGTATTTGGCGTGCCTTAGGTATGTACCTATGATACCCACCCAGCCACCGCATAACTACCTAGGTACAGTAGGTACTGCTAGGTATGAGCTTTTAGCGACTTATGTAAGTACTCAAGTATACTTCGTACATTTACTCAGCAATGAAGAGCCGAACAATTCATATATGGCTTACGGCTATATATTTACCTGAAGTTAACGATGATGGAAATTGTCGGGATACTTTGGATATAAGTACTAATAATTTTATCACTTACATGCTGAGGATGTACCTTCATGTAAGCTTTCAGCTTGGTACATACATACAGAGAGTACCTCCTGAATAAGAAACTCTCCGAGATGGAATCACATGCTAATCGCGGTCCCTCTGCATATGTGTACTACTTATAAGAGGTTAGGTTACCGTACTTACATTCGTACTTACACGACTTGTTGTTTTCATCCCAGCCGAAATACGCATGTGCATCCATGTAAGGAAGCGAATTGGAGTATCACTGCATTGTATCTTGTATCAATGATCAATGTTTGCCGGCCATCCAGCTACGATTGTGTATACTTACTGACTTATATGTAAATTGTCAACCTTTCATGAGTAGATACCGCTCGGAGCTGACTCCCGAGTTGTGCCTAGAGGCTAGAAGTCAACTTAGTGCTATTCCTCTCCAAGTATGGACTCAGTATGGGGTGCAGTAGTCGTCATTGATATGGCTACATATAATGGACATCTTCCCTCCTCTTCCCTAAGCATTACATCGCTTCATTTCCGAGACTAGGTAGACAAAGTCGTTCGTTACCTGGGTAGGCCCGAAATCCTCCTCGGTAAAACTTCCTCTGAAGCAGAAAACTCGGCCGAACTCATTCTTCCATCTTACATACTTTACTTATTTGCCTACACTAACTAACTACCTACCTCCTATGTGAACAGCCTTCTTCGACAGTGCGGTACTTGTAGAGCAACCTAGGAGGTTGTTATCAATACCTATATGCTCATAGTCTAAAGTTCTCTTCTGTATAGTTTATTGTGTTCTTTGCAGCTCGTCTTCCATTTCAACTGCTTTTCCCAACACCAATTCACTACATATCTCATAAATATACCTACTTAGTCATATCTACATATGAATACATCATCAAGATCTATCAGACCTTGCAGCATACCTACATTAATACACGTACGACCAACCCCCTTGCCTCTTTAACCCCGGTTTTTAAGCCGGCGTCTACCGCGCCCGGCTTTCCGCTACAACCTCTTCGATACGCTAAACCCAACTGGCTGGCTCTAACAACACAAATCTTGATGTGAGTATCTTTGATGAGGGGCTCTTGAAGCAACACAGATGCATACCCAGATCTCCAAC
The DNA here is from genome assembly GCA_022376535.1 of Xylariaceae sp. FL0662B. NCBI lineage: Eukaryota > Fungi > Ascomycota > Sordariomycetes > Xylariales > Xylariaceae > Xylariaceae sp. FL0662B. The sequence continues at coordinate 34,454 of JAJJKD010000047.1, forward strand.
CAACTACACACATACAATACCCACAACTCAGATCTTAAGTATTTGGTGCCCTACCCCTTTTTAAGCAGGTAACGCGTCACATGCATTTGCAGTATTATAAGGAACATCGTTTACAGATCCCATGCCATTGCTCCTATCCTACACGTACCCAGGGCCAACTCATAAGTTTCCTTATTAATCACGCGTTATCTCCTAATTGAAACCCTCCCGGCAATCGTGGTGGCGCGTAAAACACGCGAAGACCCCAGATGTTGCAGCGATGACATCTTGGCTGCTTCCTCAGGCGCCGGGAGCCAGACGGAAACTAGACCAGTCTATACCACCTCTTCTAAAGCCCGTCATTCGGGCCTATGCCTTGGGGTACGCCTCTGCCGTTGCACCAACGCTGCTTAATCTGCTTCTGCAGCATGTAGTAACCAGACGGAGTCGCAAGGATGCGTCGCCCCACGAGTCTCTGCTCAAATCCCTGCAGCGTATCTTACGTGGGGGATTGGAACTTCGAAGATTCCCAACTTTTTGCGCCGCACTCGTAGGCAGTACTACGTTTTTGGAGGTAAGACTCATCGCGATACTAAGCGCTTTTCAATGAACCCGCCCATCAGATACCCAAACTAACTTGCGACAAAAAGGTGCTACTTGGTAGGGCTTTACTCCGCTTGAGGGGCCAGCTCACGGCTCTGACCCGCAAAAGGTAAGTTGGCAGTTCGAAGACAACTCGCAAGGTTTCATCGAGAAAGCTTGGCGCCGGGATACCACGCTGATATATGAAGTTACTATTATTGGTGACATCGGCTAACCTATGTCTAGACTCTCGAGATGGTTGTCTACTTTTATCGGGGCCTGGCTGAGTCTCCGGCTATTACAATCTAGAAGAAGTGACGCTTTCTCGGAAACGGTCAACGTCGACTCAGACTCGTCACAAGAAACCAAACAAAGGCCAAAACAAGTAACAATTCGATATGCCGGACGAACCTTGGATCTGACGCTCTTTGCATCCATCAGAGCTCTTGATGTGATCGTGGGAGAACTATGGGCCCGGCGAAGACAACGCCGGGTCGCTGCCGGCCAGTGGATGTGGGTGAGTATTTACATGAAATCTGTAATCATATCAACAAACCTCCGATGGCTAACTTGACCCAGGCCGAGTCCTTCATATCTAAGATGACCGACCCTTCAATCTTTGCGGCGTCTTGCGCAGTCATCATGTGGGCCTGGTTCTATAACCCCTCGAGGTTACCCCGAACCTACACGAAATGGATCAACTCGGCCGCGGCCGTGGACCCGCGCCTCATCGAAGCGCTACGACGTTGCCGAACGGGCGAGCTCCGCTACGGCGAGGATACCGGCCAGGCGTCGCTTCTTCAGCCCATGTGCGCGGATTACAAATGGCCCGCAGACTGGGGTGATCCCGCCAAAACCATCCCGTTCCCGTGCGAAATGGTACACAGTACGTATTCCTAAGTCTTCCCTTTCCTATTTCAGCTGGTCTTCTGAGTTACGTCTATCCCTATATGATGTTTCTAGAGTTTTACCCCCGCCCCCGAAGCATAGCTTAGAGCCCCCGAAATCGTGGGAAAGGGGGTATCTGTTAATTAACCCTAATTGTACAGTGGGCTGCGGCCCCTCCTGCGAATACCACGCCCTATCCCGCTTCGTCCGGTCCTTCAAGTGGTCAATGGCGACCTACCTCCCGCTGAACCTTCTCGCACGGAAGAAGAACCTCCGCGGTCTCCGCACCGCGCTACTCTCTGCGACCCGGTCCTCAACGTTCCTAGCGACGTTCATCGCATCCTTCTACTACGGCGTGTGTCTGGCGCGCACACGCGTGGGTCCGCACGTCATCGGCAAGGGCTGCGGGGCCCGACGGGCCATCGAGGCGGGCCTCTGCGTCGGCACGGGCTGCTTTGTCTGCGGCTGGAGCGTTTTGATTGAGAATGTGGCCCGCCGCAAGGACATGGCGCTCTTCGTGGCGCCGCGCGCCGCGGCGACGTTCCTGCCGCGGCGCTACGCTCTCGAGAAGCAGTGGCGCGAGAACTTCGCCTTTGCCGTGAGTGCGGCCGTCGTGTTCACGTGCGTGAAGGAGAACCCGGGGAGGGTTCGCGGCGTTTTGGGGCGGATACTGCAGTCTGTGTTGGAAGCGTAATCGTTGGTGCGCCGATCTCCTGTTATAAAGTAGGGGTTGAGCGTCGTTGGGTTATCACGGTGTTGAATCTGCATAGGGGGTGATCTTAGGGGGATCTTGCATTGCGCGGAACTTATGCATGTAGGGCATCGTAATCGCATCACATAGGGACTCGGAAGAGGAGCATTCTCTGGTTATATCTAAAAGGGGAATATACGCATCACCTTAGATTGCATGTGGCAATAGAGAAATTAATGTAATATTTACTCATTACACTCGTCATGGATTCTGGGACTCGCTGCAAGTTTCGACTAGCCTGAGTTGAGACCGAAGAAGGGGATTTGCAGACTTCAGTATGAGTAGTTAAGTTTAGACCAGGGTTATACGAACAAACTATATCTCAAGTATAATTTGATCTACAAGTAGCGACAAGTCTTATAGTGAAGCTGGTATGCTCCTAAGTTCTTTCCCCAAGTCATCATGGATTAATCTGGATATGGTCTCGGAGCCCTGTAAGCCCCCTACCAACCAAATTGGCTCCTTAAACACATCCTATACAGGTTACTAGGTTCAAGTAGCTTACACAAACTCTCGTATGGAAGTGGTCAGACGGTAAGGCTTCCTCCGTCGAAGGTCTCGCACGGTACAGATGTGGAAGTGCTGCCCCTGACATTATTTGCTCTTACGGTTGGGAACTCCCAGTCAGTCAGAACCTACATCTCAGCTCATCTCATTTTCAGACTACTAGTCTTACATAACACCATAGAACTAAAGCCTACCGTTGACCCAGACTGTAAGATCTGATGTTAGGAAAGTTTGCTTGTATCACAGTGAGGCAGTATATAGTATCAGATGAGCTTTCTATTCATGCCTTCATTACTACCTAATCAACCAAGCTTCATAACCACCACCACCCTCATCTACAAAAACACAAACCCTCAGGATCTCAACCAAGCACAGACCCCCAGCACGAACACGCAGACCAGGGCGTCGCTCCGCACCGTACTAAAGATCTGGCCGTACCGCAGGGCATGCTGGATATACGCCTTGACGGGGCCGGCGGGCAGGAAGCCGCTAGCAGTCCACAGCCAGCCGGAGGGGGGCGCGCGATCGCGGTCGAGGAAGTACCGAGTGGTAAGCAGGACGGCCTCGACGGAGGTGAAGACGTAGAAGAAGTAGGCGCGCGTGCGCTCGATGCCGTCGCCGCCGTCGGTGCTCCGGATGTCGGCATCCTCGCGCTCCGTGCGCGTGCCCGTGAACGTCGTCGACAGCGCCACATACAGGCCGAGCCCGAGCGCGAAGATCGCGTGCAGGATCCGCCACAGGTTCGCCGTCTTGTTCGTCGCCGTCCGCGCCGCCTGCTGCTGCCTCGAGTTGCTCACGTTGCCGCTATCGCCGAAGAGTCCCTCGAAGCCTGTGCCCGCGAACGGGTTGGCCCCGCCGTTGCCCCCGGCTCCGCTGGGGAACCCGCCGCCGCCTGACATCATCTGCGAGAGCATCTTCATCATCGGATCTTCCTCCATACCCTCCATCCCGGGCACTGGCGGTGAGCCGTTCAGGAACGGGTTCCGGGCTGCGGAGGGCTGGTCCAGGCCGAGCATCATCTGGCGTAGTTGGTCGGCGGAGGGGCTAGGGGAGTCGGTAGTGCGATTGCGGGGCGTGGACTGTGGCTCATAGTAGTGTTGTGAGATATCGACTTCCTCCGGGTCGTCATGCTCGTCTGCGACGGCCGGAGCCGCCGACGGGGTCGGCGAAGCCGTACCGGTTGCCGGTTTATTGGTCTCAATTTCTGGTTGAGGCTGCGGATCTAAACCTCCTCGTTAGCATTGGGTATTTGGCGATCGGTTTGGTGGGAAAGAGATCTGTACCTCGCTGTACGCCGCCTCCGAGCCCTGTGATTCTGTTCAGCCGTGCGGCTCCGCCTGCTTTGATCTTGGCCTCTCGCCGTTCCTTGCGCAGGCGTGCCTGTTCGGCCGCTCGTGCTGCTGCGGCATCTTCGTTTGTTTGAACACCTTCCGTCATGTTGAAGCGGCCTTCAGAAGTTCGCAGGTGTTTTGTTGAGCTGGAATGTTGTGCGAGGCTGCGTTGTACAATTCAGTCGTGTTTGAATAAATGCAGGTGATGATGCATTGCGCAGGTACGTACTCAAGTACTCCATTCGGCTATGTACCTAGGTACAGTCTGGAAGCATACCTAAATATTATGGGGACCTGTACTTATCTGCTTATCTTATCGATAACATGGGCAAGGGTCTCACGACGATCTTTAATACTTTATTCTACAGCGCCAGCTCTTTTTTTTTTTTTTATGTCCCGGTTGGATCGTTGCAGCTCACGTTGGCATGTCTTTTTCCCTTTGTACGGTATGATGCACCATACTTTATCTTCGAAATGGCTTAATGCTGCACTCAATATCGCTGAGCATCCAGCGAAGGTCGAGTTGCCTCTGTTCCTTAGCCCGTCCATTAATATTTTGTCGCATCGTCGAGGACTAAGTTCCGTCGCATCATCGCCTCGATTTCGAGATTTGCGATGGAGACCCCAAGGACGGCGCTGCCTGCACATGCAAGCGGATTCACCTACTGCAACCTTGCCAGATTCTAACCAGAGCGCTCATCAACATCTACCTGTTCATAAGTTACCGAGGCAATGTCGGGGTTGTGGCGCTCTATCCCAAACTGTGCATCCCAACCAGCCCGGGTATTTCGATCTCCATCGCAAAGCTCTTCAGAAATACCTTGGGACTGGGACAGCGGCAGACCGTTCTCGTCATGAGGATAAAATCTATGAAGATGCGCTCAAACATTTCGATCATAAAGAGTTGGAAAAACAGGGGGTGGATGTGCAGGCACTTGCTATGAGTATCGCCCCTATGACGGACACAGGTCAACAGCCACCTCCTAAGGTACCCCTTTGCGATAGGTGCCACTACTTGCTGCACAACAATACTGGACAGTCGATATATCATCCCACCATAGACTCCATCAGAGACACTATTCTCGAGTCTCCGTACAAATACAACCATGTATACCACATCCTAGACGCGGCCGATTTCCCCATGTCCATACTGCCGAATATATCTAAGTTACTTGATCTTATGCCTCTACGATCCCAGAACCGTCGGTCCAAAGGGAGCCGTTTTTATGGTGGCAAGAAAACCGAGCTGAGCTTCATAATAACCCGAGCTGACCTACTTGCGCCGAGAAAAGAGCAAGTAGACCAATTATTTCCATATTTACGAGAGGTACTTCGAGAGGCCCTCGGACGGTCAGCTCGGAACGTTCGCCTGGGCAATCTGGCTGCTGTCAGTGCCCAGAGAAACTGGTGGACTAAGGAGCTCAAGGAAGATATCTGGAAACGAGGTGGAGCTGGCTGGATGGTTGGCAAGGTCAATGTAGGCAAGAGTAGATTGTTCGGAGAAGTCTTTCCAAAGGGCAGAATGGATACGTTGCCTTCAAAACACCAGATCAGCGTTGATATGCGTCTAAGCACCTCAGATAAGGAGGTCGCATTAGCAAAACCGCCGGAAGAGGAAGCGAAAACGGAAACGGAAATGGAAATGGAATCAACTTCGGAGAGAGAGAAAGAGGAAGCTGAAGCTAAACAACTTAACGAGTTGTTGTCGGAAGATACGCTTGACGAGTATTCTCTTCTGCCACCAGCACCCGAGGAAGCATTATATCCAGAAATGCCCCTAGTTTCCGCTCTTCCAGGGACCACGGCATCTCCAATTCGAGTTCCCTTTGGAAACGGGCGGGGAGAGCTCATTGATCTGCCTGGTCTACAACGCAGCACGCTTGAACAGTATGTCAAGAAAGAGCACCACTCATCTCTCGTCATGCGTTCTCGAATCGTACCAAAACAGACATCGATGAGGCCGAACCAGTCGCTGCTGTTGGGAGGTTTCATCCGCATCACCCCAAGGGAACCAGCAGTCACCATGTTAACCTACGCATTCACGCCTATCAAGCCCCATACTTGCAGAACCCACAAGGCCATCAGCATCCAGGAACAGGCACAGATAGACAAAGTCAACGTTGAGAACATAGCAGAGCCAGAGACCAGCGAGAAGATAGAACACGCAGGCTCATTTGAGCTCAACTGGGACGTGACGAAGGAACGAACGGGCCCGTTAACGAGGAAAAACGCAGTCGGTTTAAGCGTAGAACGGCTGCCGTACCGAGTCCTATCCACCGACATCCTCATCGAGGGTGTCGGATGGGTAGAGCTCGTGGCCCAGGTGCGCACAAAAGATCTCTACGCGCGGAAGCCGAGTGCCGAGGAACCGGAGCCGCCCACACCAGAGCCGGAGGAGGAGAAGCAGCTTTCAGCAATGGAAAGATTGGAAGCCTTGGCCGAGGATCCGAAGAAGAAGAAGAAGCGGGAACAGTCGCCCACACAGAAGCTTCCAGAGAAGAAGGAATTTTCAGCACCGGAAAGGTCCGAAGCTACCGGTCGTAACACGAGCCGCACGCCCAACTATCCCGTCGTGGATATATATACCCCCGAGGGCAAGTTCGTCTCGTCTCGCAGGCCTATGGGCGGCTGGCTCTTGAACAAGCCCAGGGAAAAGGCCAAGTCATTAAAGACGAGACCCAGAAAGAGCATGAAGGGCGTGAAGAGGTTCGAGAAGAAGCGCAAGCGAGAGCGGGAAGCTTCTGCTGCCTCATTTTAAGTGGCACCGGCGTAGTATCACCGTCGTAAACTGATCGAGGTAACATGTAATTGTGAAGACATGCACGACCCGTATTGTAATATAAAATGCAAATAGAAGCCAGTAGAGCCGTCACATAAAATCTCAATTATAAAATGAGCCGGCTGGTACATGGGTGTTAAGAAGGCATATTTGCCATCGGCGATAGACATCAATAAAGTGATCAAGCCACTGAGCTGGATTATCGGGCGTTCGTTATCTATACACAACTACCACAACACACAGCGTTCAACTAAAGATAATTGGTCTGCAATTCATTGTGTAATACAGGGCTATGTCCCCCTATCTAACAGAACACCCCATTGCCTAGGTTATATAAAAGGCTCCCGTTCAATCACCATTAGCAAGGTGTAAAGATCCGGTGGCGGCTCGGGACGGGTAGTATGCTCACCATCGGGAGCACTAATAGCCAGGACATGTGCCGTCCTCATTTGCGGAAAAGGGGAAGTCCTTGTATAAGACATAAACAGGCTTACGTCCAAAGCCAGAGTCAAATCTACTAGTTACATAATCGAACCTCGAGGCGGCATTAGCAAGTAACTTAGGCAAACTCACGGCGTCGAACGTTTACTGTTGGTCGTGATGAAGTCTTTTAAGTCTAAGGAGAGGTCTCGGCTTCTATGAGTCCTTGAGTGTCTAGATTGTCAGGGAAACTCAAATTGTTGAATCCAGGAGCCCCTAGCCATGGTACGAGACAGAGACGTCGGAGGCTACGTTCCCGTTTTTCTGACATCATCCCCACGACCCAAGACGACGCCAAGTTAGGCGCATTGGAGGTGTCGTATCCGAGATACGCTCGCCTCCAGGCACCTTCAGTGAAGGTGAAAACCCTCGAGTTCTCGCGCTAGCAACTACTGTTTCGCAGAGTGTCGAAAAAGCAGATCGCAGCATTAATAGTGAGAATGACACCGCCCAATGTCAGGAGCCTCTTGGAAATCCAGGCCTTCAGCTTTTGAAGTTGACACCATCGACGAGGCCGTAGGGATACTTATTTAGACAACAAGATCCAGTTGATGCTAGAGGATTTCCGAGAAAACTAAGTAAAAAGTCCCCGAAATAGAAAACCGGCATCATAAGCAACTCTGTACTTAAAGTGATATCGTGAATATCTTATACTTGAGTCTAGGCTACCGATAGATATACCGGTAAACACCGGTCAAGTTAGACTTAACAACAATATGTTATAAAATCTTAGGCGAACTATCGGTTTAATAATAATTGTAATGGTGAATTGTATTATATCGGCATTTTTACTAAATAAAGTGTGTATTATTATATATATATCCTGCATAAGCAGCCAACATGTGTTGGTTAATACTTTAGGTACATGTAGTTACATGCCTCTTACTAACTTATTAAAGGTTTCCCTGAATACTTACCTAGGTACTTAAGTGCTTGGCTGACCTAGCCGCTTATATAAGCTATGTTGCGTAATGCGGGGCACCTACTTCGACATCACTGGCCACATGCGGCCGGCATGAAACGCAAGCCACCTGACAGTTGACTGATATTACATAAGCTTCGAGACCGGATTTGTTTGGTTTCGACAACTTCTCTCTCTGTCTCTTCCAATAAGCCATAATTCGCTGGAAACCTGGGATAGAGCACTCTCCTCTCTCATCTTATGGCCTCGACCCGAGTTTCTTTGGCGGATCCTTTTTTCACGTCCCAAATGTGTGAAGGGTCCCGATTAATATCAGCTACGGGAGAGCGACAGAGAGATTGACCCCTTTCAAAGGACCCCTTTCAAAGGTGTTTGCTCGTTGCGCGACTTGTTGGCAACGAGGGGCAACTTTGAAAAGCGGCCCGGCGCCCCTCGACTCGACTTCATTTAGATTACCAGACAAAAGGTAACTTACTAATTAACTACTCAAACTAGGTGCTTTAATTATACCTCGCTTACCCACTCAACGTCCGGACTCGAATTCTCCTACTTAGCATACCAAACGACCGTACGATCTTCCCGCCTCCCCACCTTCACACCACCGTCCAAGCTACCTACTTCCCTACCTGCCTACCTCTCTTTCCATCTCTTGCTACAAGAAGCAGAATACCGCGCAGATAGAGAGCCAACATGCCCGCCCCGATCCAACAGCAGCGTCCGCGACCGCAGGGGACGCAGACGCAGACAGAAACCGCGTCCGCGTCCGGAACCCAGCCTGACATAACGGAACCGGCGCCGGCGCCGGCGATCCTACGCCTGCGCGGCGCGTACCCGGCGTCCGACACCCACGTGCAGTGGGACGAGAGCGTTGTGGATAACGAGGGGCTAGGGCGGAAGAGTTCGAAGGGTACGTGTATTCCCGCCTTCCTTCCTCACTTCCTCTCTTCCTTTCTTCCTCGGGACCCCTTTCTCCCCCTCTCTAACGAACGGGTGCAATTCAACCCCGTATTCCCCGCCCTTTCTCCCCCCACACAGGCCAGTGAAGTCCGCTATGCTATGATCCGGTACAAAGGAGACAAAGTACGTACGTACTAACAACCCACCTCTTCCCCACAAACAGTCTGCTGCATCTACCACGCTCCCCGCGCCGTAGGCGAGTCCTCGAGCGACGACTCGTCATCCTCCTCGTCATCCTCGGACTCGGACTCCGACGGCGGCGGCTCCTCCGACCCCCGGGACGACGACCCGCGGGACCGAGCGAGGCGCGCGCGCCGTCGGGACAATCACCCGCACCATCACGACCACGATCACGACCACGATCATGACCACGGTCACGGGTCCGCAGACGGAGGCCCAGGTAGGGGCCCCAGTAATGCAAACGGTGGTCGGGGCAAACGCAAGGGTCGCGCGCGCAGACCCAGTCCCAACGCGTACGAGAAGCAGCCTAAGCCGAAACCGCGGCCGCAGGGGGGCGACGGGGGCAAGTGATGCTCCCACCCCATCCTATCTACCCGCCCGTCCGGGAATTGTGACCAACCGACCGGATCGGGGCTGGAGCGAGCGTGGCGGTGGCGGAGGGAGGAACTTTCCTCCCGATTTCCTTAACAGCGCGGCGCATGGTCTCTGGAAAGGAAGAAGAAAAGGGAGACGGATACGTACGGCAGTTTGTTTGCTCTACACATGACACGGATGAGGCCGTAAGAATAGCCACGGGCCACCGAGATATCAATCAACCATCGAGCACGAGGAAGGGGAAAGGAAAAGAAAACAGGGGAAAAGGACGGGGTACATACGCAGTATCAAATCTACTCACATATATGGCAGGCAGACAAAAAAGGCACGGGATTCCACGGGTGGTGGTGGTGGTGGATGGATCGATATACGGCTTATAAAAATCTATTTATTTGGCTAGGCTGCGCCTTTTTGGGGGAGAGGGGCGACGACAGGAACCTACCTACCTACTGACTGACTGACCTACTGACTGCCCATACGTTATTTCGGGCATACGTCTTCCATTTCCATCTTCAAAATACAAAAGTCGGGGGTCTGGAACAAGTATGGATAGAGAACCAAGTTGCCGCAGAGAATTCAAAAGGCAGAAGAGGACGTTAGACTGTCCTGTCCCGTCCTAAGGAAGGGCGAGCGAAGGCTTGATTCAAGTATCACCTACAGTATGTATACCCAGTCCGCGCAGGAAAGCGGAGCGGAGCGCCGCGATACAAACCAATTTAAGAAAGTCGTCAAATGTCAGTCACATGTAATCTCTTGAAAATCTTCGCCTAGTGGTGCAGTGCCATGCATACATGTAATTCATCCTCGTCAATTCGCGGCTGTCTAAATGCTGTGCGCGAATGAGCCATCTCTGTCTGTCTGCAACTAGTGCCAACTGCATGCCATATTCAAGTCACCTCTCTTGCTGCCCCTGTGCTTCCACCCCTCTCACCCCCCCCTTCTTCACTTTCTCAATCTTCTCTTCGTCGGGTCGATAAGCTTTAGCAAGTTAGATATTATTACTCCATTATTTCGTAGATAGCGTCGAACCGTCGTTCCGACGCCCAATTTCGGGTTTTCAGCGGTGTTTGGGCGACCTCAGATCAAGCGAGATTATGGTAATGTTATGTGGTTGTGCATCATCGTTCAACGTCTCCTTTCTTTTTCGCAGAATATAGTACACGATACGGTATTGCCTCGGCATTCCAGATCCTATTAATCTTACAATCTCTAGTTAAGATGTTTGTTCTCGAATTTGTGATATGAAATAAGTGGTACAACCAAGCCGGTGGATGATCACCTCGGAGAAACAGGGGAGGCGGGAGTGGCAATCATGCTGGGAACCTGCTTCCGCATGACTCCCTTTTTTCGTTGCTCAGGGCGGGGCACGCCATGTATTGCACGGGGTTCCTTCATCAGCGAAGGATCTAGTTTGGCCGGCATTCTTGTAGTCACTGTCCGGTACTCGCCGGGGAACTTTGCATTCGGTACGGGCACGGAGGCGGTCCGCCAAATATGATCGGATGTGTCGCCTAAAAACGACGGTAGCCTGCCGTGCCTTGATGGTATCTGAAGCCCAGGAATAGAACTCGAGACACCATGAGATGCCCTTATCGTCGAAAGGCGAGACAACCCAGAAGACAATCCACGGCTCCCTCGAGCCTTCTTCGCAACAAGGATCTCGTCAAAAAGGCGAATTGAAGGGCAGGTACCTGGCTGCGTTTCACGTTCATGGATAAACTCGTTAAAAGCTAGAATCGAGTCAGCAAGCAATATAAATTGAGGTGTACATAAGAGCGTACCTTGTGTTTCCTTCATCATCGCGGCATAATCCTGCTGATCGTACGGCAAGCTCCGAATGAATCCATTCATGTCAAACGCGTAAATCTGACCATGACTCTTTTGCTCTCTCGTGGGCCGACCCAAGTGCTTTCGGTATGTGTAGAGTAGGCTTGCAAAACAGCGTACGAAAGCGGCTCGGACCTTGTCAGCATTAAAAGCCACCGGGCATACAAGCGAGACACAGCCGAGACAACGTCCATGCGAAACTGCTCCACAACTAGAGCACTTGTAGCACCCATCACCCTCAGCTCGCTCATCACAGATGGCGCAGATCGAGGTCGTGTCATTCAAACTGAAGTTGAAGCAGTGTCCTTCGACCCACACAGTAGTCTCGGTGTTTTGCACAGGCTGGACAAGCATGTTAGGCATGACCGTTGATGCGGCAAGAGTAGACTGAGCGTAAGTCGACGGAGCATAACCACCGAACGACGATTGCGAGTCAACCGAAATGGCTGAAATGGACATGTTGGCCTGGTGTCCATTTAGAAAGGGTCCATTAGTTCGGTGGACGGGTCCTTGGCCAAAGGAGGAGCTGCGTCGACCTCTTTCGAAATGACCAGATCTCTTCTCCCGCAATGTAGCTGATAGCGCGAAACCGGAGTCGCTTCTCGAAATGGGCGTTGTAGGCATGGGCGGGAAGTTTACAGAGATAGGCGAGACTGATGATGGAGGGCTAGTCTTGCTTGATTTACTAGTGGTCGGTCGTTCAGATGAGCCAGGCCTTGCATGCAAAAAAGCGTTGAAAACTGGTGTTCTCGACGTTTCTGAAGGTTCATGTTCTCCGAAGGACGACGAGTTTTGTGAAACCCATTTAGCTAGAGTGCTTGGCAAGGCCTTCTCGTAGAATAGAGAACTGTGCTCAGCAGAAAAAGCATCATAAGGGAAAGACTCAATAGCATAGGGTGGCGGTCCCACTGGCACACCATAACGCAGAGCGTGCGGTGCCGCAAGCTGTAACAGCGACATTAACTTCCGGCGATGCTGTTTTGGAAGACGAACCGGCTGTGTTGTTGAATCAATGGTGTCCTTGTCTAGGTCAACCAGCACGTAGTCATCCTCTGGCAGCTCAATGTTGTCGTATCTCCGTTCAATACCGACAATGTAAGGACAAGGTGCATCAAGGGCCGACAGTAATCGCGCAGGCAAGACGGGGATGAAGATGCTTGCCCAGCTGAACGGATATAGTAGGTTTCGTAGAGCATGGGAAGCAAGGTGAAGCATCGCCGTATGAGAAGAGAGGAAGATGATTCGAGACTCAGACATCGTGTACTCAAATAGGGTGACGATATTTTCAAGGGATAACGATCTGAAAAATGCGTATAGGTCTACGTTACGCGATCCCGGCAGCTCATTAACGGCTTCCGTTCGGGCGTACAGACGCAACTCTCGCACTCCAATTTCGACCTGAGTTTTAGAGCTGAGAGGACTGAAGGCCTCCGCGCATAGATTGACCACATATCGCTCCAACGGTTGCCAGCGACCGACCCTTGGCGAGCTTGGAGGCACACGTAAAATACCGCCATCCGTCATTGGCACAATGACAGCTCGAAGCCAGTCTTTCCAGAAACCCACTCTCGAGGCGTCCCTACCAAGTATGCCATATGCCCGTGGCGTCCAGAGTCCGCTCTCACCGGCCGTCAAGCCATCGATCTTCGACGCTGCTCCATGTCTCAGGGGCCGTAGCATCTCTGTCATAAGGCTGATCTTCTCCTCTACTGAGCTGATCTGGTCGTCAAGCTTGTCTCGAGCGGCAGACCCCGATGGTACTGTCGGGAGCTTAGCAAGCAATTGTGATAGATTCGCACGTTCTGCGGCGAGCCGCGTTCCAAGGCTACCGGCAAGTTCACGTTCCTCCTCGGTCATATGCCCCTGTCTCCATTCCTCGCATCTCCTCTCGATGTCTTCCGCTACATCTGTCGTAAGTGCTGTCCATACAATGACGGTAATGCCGTATATCTTAGAATTATCGTCCGATGTCATTGTAAAGCCGTGCCATGTGGACCTCGGTCTCTCATCCGATGAGACAATCTGAATATCATTAGGGAACGCGAACATGGGTACATAGTCGGGAAATCTCCCCCTCTTGGCTAGTTCTTCCGTCGCATCTTTCGGAGGGTATCGGTCTAGTAATTCGGGCTCAAATCGGCGTTTCAGGGGGTGCATGTCAGGGTCAAGATTCAGAGGTTCGGGGGGAGGGATAACGGAATTGTAGCTACTCAGTCTCTTGGCAGCCCGAACTGAAGCTATTTTGCAGAAGTCAGTACAGAACGCAGGTTGTTTCTAGCAATTGTGTTCGAAGAGTTCTGCAGGCAGTCCTGGTACGAGATTGTCTGAAGACCCCGTGCCCAGATCGCCAAAGGGGTCCATACCAGGTCTCGGAGTTGTTGGCTGCTTTCGCACGCTGTTCATATCCCTGAAGCTGATTTTCCGTCTTATGCTACCACGGATACTACCCCTGATACTTTTCAACGGACTCAGTCTTCCACTCTGGGTTTCGTCTGCTTTGATCCTCTCTGCACGTGGGTTTACCATTGGTGGCCGAGACTGCGTCTTGGCGCCAGCTGAGAAGCTGAGATCCTCCAAGAAATTCTCCCTCTCGGCAGCAAATTTGACCAGAGCTTTATCGAAGTCGAAGTTCTCAAGAAGCAGGCCGTCGGGGCCGACGGCACCAGGATTCGGGTTCGGTCTGATCGTAGCACTACTTCTGTTACTCCTCGTATTTCCGTCCAGCTCTTCAAGAGTGTGTATTGAATTGAAAGATGCTTTCGAGAGTCTGTTGTTGGAGTTTTGGCGCGAGTGTCGAGCGTAGGTCCTGTTAGCAGGGGAAGTGACTGGGGTATCTTCGGGCTCGTCGGGCTCGCCATCTTCGTTGATCGTATCGTCTACCTGGTTGGAAGAAGTGGGAGGCGAGAGATCTTGGTAGGATATAGACTCAACACCCGCAATCCAGAAGTAGTCCGCGAGCGGCGCCGAAGAGTCGTCCATGACATCGCAAGCCTGTGGCAGTCTTCCTCTTCTAAAACTCCGATTTGTGGAAAGAAGTACAATTCAATTAGAGAAAGGAGCTAAGCTGTCAATAAATGAAGTTTGCCGAGCTGGCCTGCGCAGGAGTTTGTACCAGGAATGCTGGTCGAGACTCTTAAAACGTGTGAGTTTGTTCTTTGTCTCTCAGGGTCGACCCGTGGGTATCTAGAACTTCGATACTGTATAAGTGCCCGGCGCAGGGATTTCGTTGTATACTTGCAAGCGAACAACAGAGATCGGCGACCAGACGATAGCTTTGGGTAGAAATTAACTCCAGCGGTAATGTCGTCCTGCTTTGAGGAAGAATCCCCCAAGGTAGGTAAGGAGGTATAATATTGCCGCTGCCAAAGCAAAATGTTTAGTGGATAAAAGGAGGTGTATCGGTCTTAAGACTCGGTCGAAAGAGAGTGTGTGTCAGAGAGGGAGTAGCAAGTATTAACTTCTGCGTAGGTTGGTAGGTAGGTAGGTAGGTACGTAGGTAGTCACGGGCAGTCAGAGACAGTCAGTAGGTTGCCCGAAAGTCCTTGGCTGCCACAAGATACTTTTGTTGTTTCTCAGTCGGATGTGTCAGAGTTGTTGTCGTTGTTACTGTTGTTATTGTTGGTTTTCTGGTTTTTTTTTCTTCTTTTTGTTGTTTTTTTCTGGTTTTTATTTTTATTTTTTATTCTTATTTTTTTTTTACTTTATTTTCGGGCAGAAGCAAGCGAATACTCTCTTTTTGCCTTTTGGGCGCCGGGTACCTAGATACGCCCGAGTTGTTGACATGCAATGCTTCCAAAAACAACCCTAGGGTGGACAGTTAGCAGTTAGTCATGCAGTGTCTTGATGCACCTGCATGCATGCCCCTTTGCGTCGTTATCGTTCGGGTAGGAAGATGTGGGCGGGCGGTACAGGTATTGGGTGAAAAGGTATCGAGGAGATGGGGATGGTGGGTGGATAGATGAGATGGCAGTCGAGTGTACGGATGCGTATTGGACGAAAGGATCTCTTCCCCTCTCTCCAAATTCGATCGTCAAAGGGTTTGCTTTAGTTTGGTTTCGTTACCTTAGCTGCTTAGCTGCTTAGGTACAAAAAAGACGAAGAGGAAAAGCGTATTTTTCTTTTCTTTTTCTGTAAGTATCGGCACACAAAAAACGATCGAGGGCCCAAAGTTCATGCGGCAGCATCAATTGACGTGAGTGGTGGTTGTGGTGGTGGAAGACTAGGGGCCATGCATGACCTCTCGAAGCGCGCGTCGATAATAATTGATGGATGAGATGCAGTTCATCAGGCACTCGGGTTGATCTATCGACTAGACCCTTGTAGGCCCGTGCTGCCCATGTCCTTTCCCGCCTCTCTCCCCAAAAGCCCCCTTCCACATTCAGTTCTAAATGGGTTTTTTTTTTGCTGCATGGGCCACGGTCACTGCATGTCCACAAACTTTCTGGCAGCTTCAGTTGTCAGTGCCTGGGTCCTTGGCATTCCTTCCCCCTGTACCCCGGCTCTTCAGGGGTGACCATGGCACCGAACCGGTATAGTTCGCGGGTCCTTAATGCCCATCCTTAGGGGCGCACCCGCTAAAATCAGTTGACAATTACATGCTACATGTATGTACGCAGGAGTACCTACATAGGTGTTGTAAGCGCGACTTATAGCGTAAGAGCGTTAAACATTGCGAAGGAAGCTCAAGTTACTCCACGTTTTCAAGTTCAGAATCAGTCAGTTAGACATTGAATCCTTCATCCCGTTATTACACTATATTCTCTATATCATCCCATGTAGGTGCCCAGTGCATGTGATAGATACACTCAACTACCTACATGTACATACATATATATTATATATGTACCCCGCGTACACACACCATACATGTGTACATAATGTTACCTGTGTTGCTCTATCAGTTTATCTTTCAGACAACGCACCAATGCTCCTGAGTCACTACGGGGAAAAGACAGAAAGGCTACTAGGTAATTAATGTGCGTGATGTGTTATCTCTAGTACCAACACGCCATTCAACGTACAGCCAAATAACCAGCGCGTTGGAGACCTACATACATTACATCTGTCTTAGCCCACGCAAGGTGTTCAAACCCAGGTACTGTATCCCTTAACCTAGATGTTTTTCGTACCTGCATATATGTGTGATTATTTGGTAGGTTTGCCAGGCAGCCAGGTAGCCCCATCCCCCCCCCCCTTTATTCGTCTTCCTTTTTAAGTGGGTGATAAGGTATATGTACTATGTAAGGGTTCATCGCAGGAATTGGAGGAAGACTTCTTTACCTAGGCAAATTTTCCTGCAAAGCCAACTAACCTGCTGTAGGTGCTAGTTAGGGGTAGTACTATACACCCTTTTCCCTTCCGTCCTGATGGTTAAAGCCGATTTCTTTTCCCCGAATGCGATACTGTACATATATACTGCTCGTATTTGAGCCGTCGGAAGTGGCGTTTAAGTTGCAGCATAGTATCGTTGACGAGCGTTGGCGTCTATTTCGAGTCGTTTTCGGATCTTCACACGCAGCCTAGACCGGGGTGATCCCCCTACAGCAGATAGCGTCCTAGCGGCCTAGCCAGCACACAGGGGCTTTTGGACAAAAACAGTATCCATGCCGTCAGGGGCTCTTCTCCATAGTACATGCTATCGGGATCATCAACCAAGTCTGTGGGCTGTCACCGGGATAGGCGCACAGTCAGTCACAAGTGTCCGTGGTCTCGATCTGTTCGGGCATTTATTAACTTCATATAAATACTTATCATATTTCAATATATGGCTGCATATACATACACGTGCATACATATGATATTATCAGCAACGTATAGACAGACCGCCAAAGGGTATCCAACGGTGTCCAACGGCTTCCAGCGCCCAACAGTACCCGTTGCCCGCAGGTGAGTACCGGTGTGCTAGCAAATCAATGAGATGGCAAGGCCGTCCTTCACCTTGCCGGCTCATTCGGGTTACGGTTAGGCATTCATGATTGTATCGCACAGACTAGTACTCGTATTATGAGACGACGTCCAGCAAACATCCCACAACTCAGAGCCCTTGACAGCCGGCGACACCACTGCAGACATCCAGACGGATATCAGCCGTTATGTTTCAGGTATGTGGGGGTTGTTAGGGCATCGAATGTGCAGGCGACCAAAGAAGGAAGCTCTATCGAGCTAAAACTCTATCTTATTACCAAAGAGGTTTAATTCGGTATACCCGAATCTGCACGAATACCCAGCATCGGTCAACAACGGTGAAGTCACCGCTCGTCTCGGACCTCTATGTTGTACACACCAGCTTGCATACTGTCGATCGACAGCATCATGAACGATTAACACGAAGGAACAGTAATCCGTATGTACGCCTATCCGGAGTCAATGCGCTCCATCGTCGAGTTGCGGCTATATCCAGGGTCGTGTTTTTTGTCCCTTGCAGATTTTCCAAGCGGGTCCAGAATCTAACCTAGGCTTGGCTTGGCCAGATGGTGGACAAGACGGAGCTTAATACTTCGTACAGCTCTTCTAATACACATACATGCTACACGTACATAGAACTCAGAATTCACCCTACGCTGTCGTTTTCTATCTTTGGGATTTTTTGACACGAGCCGAAGCGGTTCGAGATCCTTGCTAACGTCTGTCTATCGCAAATCCCCTGATCCATGAATCCACGCTACTTTTCTTGTGCTATGTATACGTACTCTATATGTGTACGGAATATGTAGGCCGGCGCGCCAGGAAGGCCGTTACCGTGCCACAAGGGTGACGTAGCTGGGACAGCCGCTTGTTGGAAATGACTCGTATGAGTTGAACCACTCCGTCGAATACGAACTGAGATAGGCAGAGAAGATAGGGGGTAGGATCGTCACATATCAGATTAATAACTGTAAGTGATAGAATCATGTCGTTCTGTCAGACCTTCCGCCTCATCAGTCAAATACGGGCCGCAGGCCGTCCGTTCAAGTCATCATTGCCGCAAGAGTAATTGCTTTATGTATTGCGCATGCAAACTATGTATATACATATCTGAGCCGTTAAAGATATCCGTCGACGCAGATCCCCCAAGCAAATGACTCGAAACACTCCACCAACTAGACACGATCGACTATCCTTTAAATTGTCTAATCAGATTCGGTAATCTTGATACCGTTCAAGTATGACAGCAGATATTAGCATAATATAGAATGATCTGCTACTCTACTACATCAGTTTACCTGACGTGAAACCTGCCGAATGAGGATTTTTACAGCCGCACCCGTCCATCCATCCATCCATATATCTCCATTTATAAGAAACAAATAGGTTAGAGGCCCTCTAAGCCTCTCGGTGACATTGCAGCAACCCCAAGAACGACTAGGACCAGGTTGATCCGCTCGGCAACATATTATATAATACATATTATAACTACCTACTAGTCAGGGGGGAAACGAAGAAGGCTCATTCCATTTTCCTCACCTAACCTGGACAGAAGAAAGATAGACGACAGGTTGGGATTTTTTTCACCCGCGGCTCCTTCACAGCGGATGGGACCTTTTACGATGTAACCTTATGTACAACGCTATTATTGGATCGAAGCTCCTCCATACCTAATGACGATGTTCGCCTAGCTACTTAATCTATGCACTAGCAACCTACTTACCTACGTAGTACGTATGTAAAAGATTCACGACGCGGGCGCAGGCGAGCGGGCCGTGGATCAAGAGAAAGCTTCTTCAGCAGGATTCGTTCGTTCATTCGATCGATAAAGATATTACCTATCTTAGCTGTCCTTGAACTCCTCTAACAAAAAAAAAAAAACAACAAAAACAACCGCATCCATCCTGCTGCGTGCGTTCGTGCCTGCGCCATCGACAACGTGTCTGGCTGCGTACGGACGAGGCCCATTCTGGGGCCACGAATTTATGTACGTACATACAGCTATTGCTGCGGCCTAACCCGGCATCGATTGGCTCGGAGAATTGTGCCTGAAAAGCTGCTGCAGTTCGCGGTGGCGCTGTATCTTGAGCTACCTACTGTACCTACATACCTACGCAGCTTGGTGATACATACATTGTCGGTTCGTGTGAGCCCACGTGTATCCACATACATACATACATACATACGCATTACCTGCGCCGATGGACACCTTATACCTAGCACGCAAGAACTCGCCGTTATTGACCAATTCCGTCCAATCAGTCGCTCGCATGCGTACAGGTCCTGTTTTATAGGCCGATCCCCGACACTACTATAGGTGTGTTGATCGATCTAGCTTCTTAGGTAGTCATAACCCCCTAATCCCGCATCTTGCTGGGTGGGGAGCACGTCTTTAGAGATGTCTACTACGTATGTTCGTAATTAATTGATGAAATCTCCGTTGTGTCGCTACTCTACGTAAATACATAACGTATGTGTCTTAACGGATCCTATTCCGAATGTGTCGTTGGCGCCACATACCGCGCCTTCCGAAGACGTCCTACCTATATCTAAGTCTCGTCTCTAATCGTCTCCTTTGACTGTAAACATCAAGATTTCCTGATCTTGTGACTTGTGTAATAACTCGGAGCCAGCAATAATGCCGGAGCCGTAAAACGAACAGAGCAGTAGTCCCTCAATAAGAAACCCACAACCCAAACGCCCGAGTGACGCAGGAACGAGCAAGTAGTCCACATGCACAATACAAACTACCACCCACCCTCTTCACTTCGTGAACCTCGTGCCCAGTTTCCCCGTAGTCAGAAACCCCCTATTGCCCATCTCGCCCCTCCAGCCGATGCCGAGGACGCCGAAGACAATGCGCCCGTCCTCCATCTCGGCGGCGACGGCGTCCGGCGCGATCTCCTCGACGACGAAGCAGCACTGCTCGACCTCGCCGGGCTGCAGGACCGGCCGGCCGCTGCCGCTGGCCCCCCAGTTGCAGTCGCGGTAGCCGAGGCCCGGCTCGAGGTCGAGGCCGACGCGCTCGAGCTGCATGACGTCCTCGCTGCAGTTCTCGAGCTGGGCCTCCATGACCCACGCGCGGCGGCTACCAACCCTGCCCGCAGCTTCCGAGCCTGCCGCCGGTAGTGGTAAGGGCCCGACCTTGGTCCGCACGATCAGCGACCCCTTGCAGATGAACTGGTACAGCTTGCGGAAGGTGCGCGTGCGCCCGGACGTCTCCGTCGCCTCGTAGTAGCTGACCGTCACCGCCAGCACGTGGTTGCCCTCCTCCTTGAGGTCGAAGTTGACGATCTTCTGCAGCGTCTGGCCGGGCTCGAGGTCCGTGCCGCGGGCCGCCGCGGCGTCGCTGCCCTCGCTTGGTTCCAGCGGCAGCTTCAGCACCGCACCCGAACCCGGCGTCTTCATCTCGGCCTCGATTCGCACATCGCGCGTGAACTTCCTCTTCGCCGGCGTCGGGGGCAGGTTGGTTGGGGAGAGTCCCGGTGCCGAGGTAGCGGATGGAGGTACCGGGTCGATGCTGGGCGGCACATCGTGGTTTGCGCAGAGCGTGCAGCTGAAGGTCTCGCCCACGTAGGCGGAGCCGAACGAGGGTGGTAATTGGAGGATGGGCGCGAGGAGGAAGGGGTCTGGGTTGGAGGTGCCGTTCGTGCTGTATGCGAGGGAGGCGGGGATGGGCGCATCGTGGGCAGATGAAGAGGAAAGAGGTGCAGGAAGGGGGTGTTGAACTACGAAGGATGGTCTCGAAAGCCTATATAAATCGTCATTAGATGGGTCGACTAGAAGGTGAGTTGGCAGTAATACCGTAGGACTTTCAGAGACACAGAATGTGGTTCTTTGGGGTCAATCGAAGGATACCGTTGGTGACTCATGATGAAAGGGGCATTGGAGGGCCGCGAGTATTCCGCAACCCCTTCGGCTACTTGATTGCGTCCTTGGGTGTAAGTATGAAGATTCACATGGTCATGTAGGTACACGATCAACTAGGAGAATGCGAGCTTCCAGGATCACGGCGATCCATAGCTTGACGTAGTTTGGGCTTATCGATAACATACCGATAAGAACGTCGCTAGTGGGGCTCAAAATACATAGAGGTACCCAGCAGCCTGGACTCAATATTATCACAAGTGGGATAGCACGGAATGCAGTCAGCTACCTAAGAAATCACATAGCATTTGATTAAGCACCCAAGTCAATACCTAGTAGTCACCATCTACAATAGTGATCTTTCTATAAATGCAATAGCGACAACCACGACCATTCTGTGTAAAGTCAAAGACTCGTAGTATAATTACATAAAGCCATGCTTTTCCGAACTCGAATCCCATAGATACCCACCATCAACTCTTACGCCATTATGATTACGGCCTGTCAGGATGTGACCGGTCTGGTATCTCGACGACTTCGCCCTGTTCTTTTTTCAAAGTCCAGGCGGTGGAGGAACCTAATAATACACCAGTTAGTCTCAATACTAGGTGTTATTAGGAAGACAGCATACCGCTCCATATCCGGGAGGTGAGCCTGAGGGAGGTGGAGGGGGAGGTGGTGCAGCCCCACCAGGCGGAGGCGGCGGAGGCGCTTCACTCGGCGGAGGTGGTGGCGGCGATGTTGAAGCGCCGGGCACAGGGGGTGTAGGTGTCCCTTGCTGTGCGGCTTGCGCAGCTGCATAGTATTGCTGGTAATATTGCATGTACCTATATGCCCATTAGCTCAATATATACACTCCTCGAAGTGCCAATCACTTACGCTGCGTAACCACCGTAAGGAGCGTAAGGATCTTGGCCCCCATAGTACTGGGCATACTGGGCGGCGTAATCATTGCTTGCGCCAGGTGGACTTCCATGCCCGGGAGGCGCAGGGGAGGCGGAACTAGCGCCGGGAGCTGGTGAGTTATTATAACCTCCATATCCGCCGTAAGACCCTGAATGACTTCCTGATCTCTCGCCATATCTGTCGCCATAGGATCTATCGCCATAAGATCTATCGCCATAACCACCACCGTGTCCACCATAATGCTGGCGCGGCGGGCGAGCTTTGAATTCCTCGTACTGCTCCTTGACATTGGCAATTAGGTCTTCGCATAGTTCCTTGGCCTTTTCGACCATCTTTGGGTCAGGTCCTCTAGAGAATGTTAAGTAACTGAACCGGCACATCTATCAATGCAGGACTTACGCAACGTGAAGATACATATCATCATCGCTCTCGCGGTTCGTCGAGGCCTCAAGATATCCGGAGCCACGCCCTTTGATCTGGACACGACATCCAGTCTCTTGCTGGATGTGCTTCACGTACGAACCGCCATGTCCGACAACTTGCGCCCGGAGGTTAAACCCACGGATTTCTTCGAGATTGATCGGGATCTTCGCCTCCGGCCATTTACGCTGCACAAGGTTAGTTCATTTACATGTCTCCAAGATAGTGGTTTAACTATTTTACCCGTCCAAATTCGTCACGCTCGACTTGTTCCTGGTCTCGGCGGCGGAAACGGCGTTCATCGACAAGGTTCGGCAGCTCTTGTTTCATCAATTCCTCAATCTTCTGAATAGCCAGCTCGAGACCAGATTTCGAGGTACTAGTGACATGGAGGTATAGCGGAGGGTTCTGAGTCGGCGTTAGTCTGACATATTCTACCCCAAGGGATTATACTTACCGAAGGTGTCGCCATGCTCTTGTCCGGGTAATAATTGCCTCGAGTTGTGACATCTTTCAAAGTCAACCTTAGTTCTACACACTAATTCAACAAACAACGAGAAGGTATATCGTACCAGCTCCGGTTTCATCTTTTATCTAAATCAAGTAGCGGAGGTCAGCAGATGCCACAGAGGGGATTCGTGTGCGAGCTAGCACGCTTCCATGTAAGCAGAACTGTTCGCACACAAAGACAATACACTGGAAGGGGACCACCAAGTCTGGGGCCAGGCCGCTGAAATGAATCAGTAGGAATTGACCAAGGGTATTATTTACCATCTTTTGTGTAGATCCCTTAGTGAGGAGATAACGGTTTCGCAAATCGTTGACTTCAATATCCTTGATGTAGTCGCCATCCGCAATGTACATCTCACCGTTGATATTTGCATGATTCTCAGCCGAGCCACCCGCATTCGGGGTTGGGGATTCAGAAGATGCTGCCTTGATCGGAGGCACATCAACATGTTGGATTCCTTTCTTGGCTTGAATTTGCGCATTTATTTTCGCGGCGGCAGCAGCTAAAATAATCGGTTAGTGAGGCCTTTACAGCGACCGGTCTTTCAGTACGGCAATACGTACCTGCAGCCGCAGCCGCATCAACGGAACCCTTTTTGGTATCGGAGGGAGCACTTTCGGCTTCTCGACTTAATGGACTGCGATCGCGTCCATAATCCGACTTTCTTGCTGGAGGTGAACGCGATCTTCGATCAAATCTGGAGCGACGCGGCTCTGGCTCGGTCTGGTCGAATCGCGATCGCTTCGCGGTGCGACGCTCAGTATCATCCATGTTCAGTAGAAGCGCGTGTTCAGTCGATTGAAAATCTGAGTTTAGGCCTAGTATGAAATGCGTGTCTCTGTTCTGACGGAGAAGACCTGCTATCGCAAAGCCTGGATGGAAGCCAGATTCTAGACGCAGAAATAAAATGTCCGGGTACAGTGGCATAAAAATTGAAGTTGTACATGCGAACCTCCCAATATTTGTTAGATGCAGCCTCGAAATCCACTAGGGGTCCCACAATCGACGGGCTGTGCAATCAGGTGCGGGCCGGCTTCGGCAAAACCACAAAGCCGGCGCTCATACCCCAACCAGTGGGGCTTCATCAGTGTGGGGTCAACACAAACTCCGATCTTCGCAGCAGGTACCTATCATACTTCATCTTTTGAATGTGTTCGCGAACCCCCCGCTTTTTTTTTCCCTTTCCTCCTCGGTACCTAGGTTAGTCAAGGTAGAAGAGGGACAGCTTATCAATTGAGTTTTCCCCTCGAACGTCGACAGGTTTTCAGGATCGCCATTTCTGATCGGAGACCTTCCAGGCTCTCATCAGTAATGAAGACCATGGCATCCCGCTCTTTAACCCGATCCAATTACTGGAGAGCCGTAAGTGCTAGCGTACGAGTAACCCCTCAGGTGTCGACGAGATGGAGTTCAACAAGCAGTTCTACTTCAGCTATCGCATATAAATCCCTGCGCCGTCGTCAAGCTCCCCTCCCAACCAGCGAGCCACCGTCATCATGGTCTGCCCAGGCGGCTGTTTCTAACATTCTCTACGAAACCCCGACCCCTTCGACGGCGCCCGCCAAACGCCACGTTCTCAATTGTCTAGTCCAGAACGAACCTGGCGTTTTGTCCCGAGTATCCGGTATTCTGGCAGCTCGAGGCTTCAACATCGACTCCTTGGTCGTGTGTAGCACAGAGGTGGAGGATCTGTCTCGCATGACTATTGTCCTTACCGGTCAAGACGGCGTGGTAGAGCAGGCGCGAAGACAATTGGAGGATCTCGTGCCCGTCTGGGCCGTTTTGGACTATACAAATGCTGCGCTAGTTCAAAGGGAATTGCTTCTTGCCAAGATTAACATCCTTGGGCCCGAATATTTCGAGGAGTTACTAGCACACCATCGCGAGATGACCGCCGGAACCGGCGGACCGGAGCCGAGCAGTGAAAAGCCGGACGCCATCCCGGAGGACTTCCACCCAAGCAAAATGGTGGCGAGTCAAGCCCTGCGACTCAAGCACGAACATTTAAAAACAATCACATACTTCGCGCATCAATTCGGTGGGAAGGTCTTGGACATCAGCACAACTAGTTGCATTGTTGAGGTGTAAGTCAATATGTTGTGCCACCATACCACCGGGCGAATCATGCTAACACCTTCACAGATCCGCCAAGCCTGATAGGATCGACTCGTTCTTGAAATTGATTGCACCATTTGGTATCTTGGAATCCACCCGAACTGGGCTCATGGCCCTGCCACGATCTCCTCTATATGGGCCCGAGGAGGATGTAATTGTTAAGGAGGCTGATGAGGTGGTTGATGCTAGCCAATTGCCGCCCGGCTAACCTATATTCTGTGATTCAACCCTGGGCGTTGGCGGTCAATGGTAAAATGGCTTGGGCATTATTTCTCTGGGTTACGGGTTATAGAGCGTACACTACCTGGAACTGGTCTGGCGGACGGTATGGAATCCTATAGAATTTTTCCTTCATAGTTTCCTGTAAAGTCAAAGCATCGCCACTAAGGGATTTGTTCACTGCCGTCTAGTATTCTCCCCTTGTTCACAACGAAAGCTTCGAGAACCGCTGCATAAAAGTTAGCTTAGAAAGAACCAGACTCGCAAATGCCAACGTACCAACAGCAGCCCATAGGCGATTCTCCGCCTCCTGGAAAACAAGTGATCGTGGGGAATAGAAGGTTTGATTATCGACCTCTTCGGGATGACGAGGTAGGCAATGCATGAACTTCCAGTCCTCCTTCGCTTCACCTCGCTTAGCTAGGCCGTGTGTGACCTGGAAGCCTTCGAAGTCTTTGAGCCGTTTCTCAGTCTCCTCCTCCTGGCCCATGGAAATCCACGTATCGGTGATTAAAATATCCGCGTCGTGAACAGCTCTATTGACCTTGTTATGTTGGGAAAGCGTCCACGACGCGGGCGACCGATCCGCCGTTGTCTTCTCCTCGATCAACTTGAGCATTTTCTTAGGAATTTCGTAGCCCCCGGGCGTCGCGACCGCAAGTTCTACTCCCAGTTTCAAGCTAGCGATGGCGAAGTCGAACAACACGTTGTTCGAATCTCCGATCCATGCCACCTTAAGGTCCTTAGGCACAATGGTTCCAGGGGTTATTCGATCATGGAACGCCTCGTAGATCGTGAGGAAGTCAGCAATAATCTGAAGCGGATGGAACTCATCAGATAAAGCATTGATAACCGGCACGCTAGAAAATTGCGCCAGTTTCGTAATATCTTCATGACGACCGACGCGAGCCACTATGCAAGATGTCATGGATGAGATGACCTTAGAGGTATCACGCAACGTCTCGTTCACCTAGACAGTTGATTAGTCGCTTTGAGTTCATAACGAAGGTCTTGAGCGCGCTTACACCCAGTTGAATATCATTTTTTCCGAGGAACATAGGATGACCACCCATCATAGCTACAGCGGCTTCAGTCGAGACCCGAGTGCGGGTACTCAGTTTATTGAATAGCATAGCCACCGTACGTCCAGACAGCTGACTGTTTAGCTCCTCGGGGACGCCACGCTCTTTCACGGTCTTTTTTAGAGCGGCGGCATTCAGAACTAGTCTGGTCAATTCTGAAGGTGTTAGGTCGCCGATTGACGTGAAATGCCGAATTTCTGTCGGCTGTGCTGCCCGCTGCGTTGAATAGCACCTCGCCCGCGCGTTGCGGAATGCGCCTTGGGCTAATCGAAGAAATGGTGAACGCATCTTTGAAAGATGCGGGCATCGGAAAGCCATAGGTACCTTGGCCCTAGAAGCACAGTGACAGGTATGTAGCTGGCGTTTAAAGTCCTAGGTAGATCAGAGACAACTGGCTTGTGCGTAAGTGAAATGTATAGTAGTAGTGTATGATTCACAGTCTCGTATGTTTAGAGTCACAGCGCTGCCAAGTCGAAGAAAATACCTAACTAAAGATTAATGTCGACTTAAATAATTCAACGAGATGATTCACTTAGAAGCTGTCAGACAAACCAGCAAAGTTAGTCCCGAGTACTTATTTATACTTGAAGAGCTGGTCATTTCTGAAAGTCTAAGAGAATAAGAGCATAAGAGTTTCAATGCAAAGAATAAGGCACGGAGTCTAAAAAATGGATCCGAGTGAGAATGCATCTACCAGCTGTTGCCGGCTGGTGGGAGTATGGATTCTGAATTGATCCTGGGCGGTGAAGGGATTGTCTTTGCTGCAAGGGCAGAGGGGCAGAGGTTCCACCGTGAAGCATTTCCCCAGATCGCGCTAGGCTACACTTAGTAAGGTATGTCAATGTGGCAGTTTCCCCCTCGCTAGTCCAGCTTGCTTGTCTGGCAATGCTTTGGTCCAGCAGTCAGCAGCAGCCCAGCCATTTCTCAGCCGTAAGCGGGTGCGTTGATGACGACGCTATCCCGTCTTGCAACAACCACTTCTCAAATTCCCATCAACTTTATCATCGTGACATTTATCTTTGTAATACTTCACACATCACCAATTTCTATTCTACGTAGTATAGCAAGCGTCAATTTTCTAAATTCATTGGCTCCGACCATGCCAGTGCGTTTCTTTTTAGCTCACCACTGATTCTCTACCTCTTGGTCGAATCTTACCGTATCTATTCATTCATCAAATTGCCTCTCTCATTGTCAGTATGCCGGAGGAGGAGACTTCGCCGTTGCTCCCCGCAGTGGTGAAGGGCAAAGCAAACACCCATAATCAACCCGATTCCAGCGAGTCAACGCCGCTGCTTTCGAATGATTCCGACACAGCTCATTACGATGGAGAACACCATGAGCCCGATGAAACCGACAGAGATATCGCTGCCTCGATTCGATCCCGCCGAAGCGGCGTATCTTCAACTAAGGAGCCGTCAAGAAAGGCGGCGAGAAAATGGCCTTCATACGTTGCCATGGGCATTCTTGCAGCCACTGTCGTAGTCATAATTGTCCTCGCCTTCATTGTACCCGAGACAGTACAGGAATATGCACAGCAAGCTGCCGTCATCGAACCCACCAACCTCTCTCTCGAATCCATCACGACGAACGGCGTTCGTGCCCGCATACAAGCCAATTTTCAGCTCGATGCTTCGAGAGTCGCCAACGACCATGTGAGGAGAGTGGGAAGAGCTGCTACGTGGGTGGCGTATCAGATGGGAAGCGATGAGACCAAAGTTGATGTCTATCTTCCTGATTATAGTAACATCCTGCTCGGAAGTGCAACCATCCCGTCTTTGGTGGTCAACTTACGAGATGGCGACATGACCAAGTTTGATTTTGTCACGGACATAACACCTGGCGACATGGAAGGCATTCGGATGATCGCGAACGAATGGTTAGAAGGCAGATTGGAGAAATTGCGTCTAGACGGACGAGCTGATCTCGCTATCAAGTCGGGCATCTTGCCTCTCGGGACGCACACGGTTTCCGAGTCGCTCGTTTTTGAAGGTCAATCACTCTACCGTTCCTTCGCTGCCCTGTACCTTGGCAAGAAAGTTCTCTTCTAGCTCATCAAATGAATATTCAATTGCACATTTGTTTGAACAAAGTCGTACTGACTTTTCAATAGCTAATAGCATCCCTGCGATCCCGAAGTACAACCTTACCCGCTTCAATGTTGAGGATGGGCCGATGAACGGGTCAATGCTTGCTGATGTGTCGTTGTCTGTATACAACGGGTATCCGCTCGAGCTGAATATTCCGGAACTCGCATTTGAAATTCTTGTCCCCGGCTGTGCCATGTCCGACCCGTTCATTCTGGTAGCGGAAGCGGCCACAAGCGAGGTTCATGTGAAGCCTCGCTCTGATGTTGAAGCCGAAGTTAAAGCAGTCATCCGCGAGCTACCAGAGTCATTGACTCGTGTCTGCCCCCACTCTAGTTCTTCGCCGCTAGATATTCTGTTAAAGCAATTCATGCATGGAGACCCTGCTACATTATTTGTTCGTGGAAGTAGTCACCCCGACGGTGACACACCCAAATGGATCGCAGACATTCTATCAAGTGTCTTGCTCCCCGTCCCCTTTCCAGGACGGACTTTGGACGGCCTTCTCAGGAACTTTTCGTTGACCGACGTTCACTTCACTCTACCAAACCCTCTTGCCGACCCTAATGATCCTGACGCCAATCCAACAGTATCTGGCAACATCTTGGTTACAGCCGCACTCCCCTCCGAGATGAACTTCGGCGTCAACGTGACAAACGTCCGCGCTACATCAGATGTGATGTACAAGTCACGTAAAATGGGAGAACTTAATCTGCAGAAATGGCAGCATGCCAACTCAACCAGGATTGAGGGCGAGGAGGATGAACAAGCAACGCTCAAGATCCAGTCTCGGATCATAGAGGCGCCGCTAAACGTGACCGACAGCGATGTATTAGCCGACGTTGTACAGAGCCTTCTGTTTGGCAACAAGCCCGTCCGCCTACATGTAGACGCCTTGGTCGATATCAAGGTGCGGACCACACTAGGCAATCTCGTCATAAAAGAGGTTCCTGCGCAGGGCAAGATCCCAGTAAAACGTCCGTCTTCGTTGTTTTAATCTTGTTGGTCGCTCTCTCGGATGGTGCGTCCATTAAGGCGACTTATTTCTTAATTTACAATCACAACGACTCGTGCTAATTCATCCTCAGCTCTCCCCAAGGGCTCGATCGGTAATATCGACCCGAAAGTTGGATCCATCAAGATTGTCGACACAACGTCGGACTCGATAACACTTCAGGCATTGGTGAACCTTACCAACCCAACACCTTACACGGCGTACGTACCATTCGTCAATATTCACGTTTTGAACAATGGATCGGTCCTTGGTGATGCTACGGTCGAAAATCTCGATGTCACCCAGGGTGAAAATTCCAACATTCTCGTTACTGCCAAGTGGAACCCATCGATGGATGGTCACATTAGTCGACAGATTGGGCGCGAGCTTATATCACAGTATCTATCGGGCTGGAACACTAGTATCACCGTCAAAGCACATCGAGGTAGCATTCCGGGCCAACCCACCATCAGCGAAGCTTTATCACAGTTCAACATGACTTTTGCTGCTCCTAGACTAGATCTTCCTGGCGAGACGCCGGAAGAGAAGTCGCGTTTTATTCGAGATGCGTCATTCCACCTTCTATCGTCGACAGCCACGTTTACGCTCGTATCACCCTTACAGCATAATAGTTTGTATTTAGATTTCGTTAACGCCACAGCATTTTATAACCATACGGATCCCGTAGGGCAAATCATATACGATCTGCCCTTTGCAGCACCACCTGGAAAGTCGCAAACACCGAGACTCCCGGTCACGTGGTCATTCGGCTCAGTTGGGTACGATGCCGTCAAGAAGGCAATCGGTGGGACACTAAAATTAGACGCATATGCTGACGTAGATGTACGGCTGGGAAATTGGAAGGAATCGCTTTGGTATCAGGGCGAAGGCATCGGGGCCAGCGTTCACTTATGAAATATCTGATTGATTGATTGCTTTTAGTGTGAGGGTCGGCGTTTTGAGATAGAGATTGTGGGAGCGTACTTAAATGGGCACGGCGTTATGTGTTGCTTTCTTGGATAGATTCAAGCCATACATATATCGAATACAGGGCATATCACACATTTTCAGTAAAATTTTGTCTAATGATGAGTATTGGAGTATATAACATGCTAGCCCTTGATGTCGGCTTAAGTTGCAGTTTAGACTCGGAGACATAATTCTTATAATAGCTGATTCGCACCGTGATTAAATCTAATGCCATAGTACTAGCTAAAATCTACCTATTTCAATCATAACTAGAATAATACTATATAATTAAATTGTCGCAAAAACGATGCAGTTAATGGTAAGCTAGCATAAATGGTATATGAACTGTACACACTGCGACATAAGTCTATTAACAGAATGGCAATACATGTAATGTACATTTGTATGGCACCTAACTGACTAAGCAGGGATGACGTCGTTACTTACATATGTACAAATTCAAAGCTATAAGTTCTGCCATACATGTCCGCCCTCAGGAAGCGAAGCTCCTTTAATACCTATCAGCGTCAACAACTCCAAATCAAATCACATAACTCACCGTCTGACCCTCGTCTCTCGTTCCGACTGATCTTTTCTTTCAAAACAAGCTGCGTGCGACTTCGCAGAGATAATATAACTTACCATGGCGAAGATGCCGGAGCTCTACTCGCCGTACGGCCCGCGGCGCAAACGGTCGGCGCAATTCATCGTCATCTGGATGGCCGTCCTGGTCCTGGTCTTAATCGTGACGTTCTACCTCACGCTGAGGCGACGCGAGGGCGGGGCGGATACCGCCGCCGTCGTGGATATGCTCAAGGATAAACATGGGGCCGAGGGGAACGGCGAGGGAAAGGTGCCGTGAAACTACTGCCTTCGAGTCGCGGTATTCTAGCTTCGCTACAGATACTCGCACGTGACATTACCTTCTGTATAGCATCGGTGTATCAAGTGTCTTTGTGCTGATGGACCGACTACCGGGAAAGGCGTTTGCGGCGTTGGATACCATGAAAAGAGGATGAGATCCAAGGGAGTTTACACGAATCCATCGGGTATATACACCCGATGATTTACGAAGATTAGTTGCTACAGGCGGCACTATTGGAATAATAGTCGTTGTGCATCCCTCTCCTGTACTACCAAGGTGGTTTTTTATTATGTCCCGATCCAACGGATCGAGCCGTGTTGCTCGTTATTTTACTACACACTAGAGGTAGCAAGGGTGTTTATACCTTGCACTTGGCGGCATGACTTGGGGAAAAAGGATTCTGATGGATGAGAAGGCAGCTTTCTTGCGCTGTATGTACGTCATAGGCCGGTTTACATCGGTATCAGAATACTTGTATATGATGGATTGGGTACAATCGTATTTTTGCTACCTAGGTCATTCAACTGCAGCTTGCGCGATTATGGAGTCGACAATCTCCTTACTTCGTGTGTCAACCGCTGACCGATTTTCATATTGCTTTTATATATTCGAACAACGATACCGACTTAAAGCAAAGCAAACATATACTCTCGTTAGCTGGAGACCGCAAATAGGAGTCCGTATAGCCTCACCGATCTCTGAAGCAAGGGATTGGTTTGTGTGAGGGGTTACGACTATAGTACCAGCTCAAGTTACATAGATAAATGAAATCAAATTATTAATTAGGGTATTCTTCTTGGTTTCGAAGTTCAGTGTATCGGAAGTAGTTGATCTTATGCTAATGAACATCTAAGTTTTAGTTTAACGCTCAGAACCCG
Organism: Xylariaceae sp. FL0662B; assembly: GCA_022376535.1. Taxonomy (NCBI): domain Eukaryota; kingdom Fungi; phylum Ascomycota; class Sordariomycetes; order Xylariales; family Xylariaceae; species Xylariaceae sp. FL0662B. Next base: position 66,829 of record JAJJKD010000047.1, read on the forward strand.
GACCTCACCGACATCGTCAATGTCACCATTGTCTCTGATCATGTCATGGCTACAACCGATGTAAGCCGGATGATCCAAATCGAGGATTTGGTAGACATGGAGAAAGTTGAGCATCTCGATGGTTGGACTTTGGTAGGTATCCGACCAAAGCATCCAGACGACTTGCAACTGCTATACCAACAAGCCGCTGCAAAGGGGAAGAAAATTCCAAATTTCGATGCCTACCCATGAAGTAACTAGACAAACTTTTGAACATCTCATCCATGCTTCATCTCATAACTGAATATTGGTTAAAGTGACTAGATAATTGATTTAGAAATTAGAAATACGTGAATAAAGAGATGAAATATTTCGAATAGTAATAAACAAGTTAACCTTTATTAAGTCTACGTATTATTTTCTACACTGAGCTGCAACCTCGCCAATAGGGGTGCCACCTGACACAAACCGACTCTTTCTTTCAATTACCACCGTGGTCAACCAAAACCACGGGCGCTCCGAAGTCGCCAGAATGAGCCGTTGGCAACGGCCGTGGGTCATGGGTGATGGTAATATCCGTCTGCTTGACGATATCAGCAGAGCTGAGGATAGGGTCTCGACTGTCGGTCTTGGTGATGGCTTTAGGATCCTTCTCCATCGCCGGAGCAGGAGGAGGGAGCTTGTGCGATTGCCTTCGATTCTTGATGTTGAATGACCACCTCGCAGCGCTGCCGGGGCCACTTGATCCCCACGACGCCTTGAAGTAGATCGTTCCCCGCCTCGTCCGCTCGGCCGCGGTCCGGATCAGAGGCGACATCGTCGGGATGCAGGCACATATGATGCCGAGATTGGCCTCGACGGTCCCCCACATGATGATCGGCGCCGAGTACAGGTAGCTGGTGTAGCTCCTGAAGTACTGGATCCGGATGATCTGGATCACGGTGACGAAGAAGCCGAGGGCGAAGAGCCCGAGCAGGATGATCTTCTTTCGCGTCTGCAGTTTCGAGTTCAGGAGGACGGGGAAGGGGAGGAACATGCTGAACCTGCGAGTTAGTCCCGTTCCACAGATGGCTTTCTGGAGGTGGTAGTTCACGTACACGTTGAAGTCGAATACGATAGTGAGGGACGACATGCTTATGTAAAACGCGAATGTGTTCAGACACTGGCCGTTAGTTATCGAAGGGTCCCATTGTCTGGAGATCTAGTCGACTTGTTAACCTCGTTATAAGACAACACGAGTTCCGGTCTGGACATACTGGTCGGCACAAATTAATCTGCGCGATGAAGTAGGCAATGTGAAAGAGGATGCAAGTGAGTGTTACTATGCTAACACCATATTTGCACATTCCCTGGGGAATAAACCGAAAATAGGATATCAGCAGGCTCAACTTGAAGCCAAAAATGCTGAGGATGTACCTGCAATTCCTGGTTAGACATAAGTGACACCGTGTATTCGGCGGATAATTCGCTCACAAGGGCCACCCAGCATATTGTAACTAAACGAAGGTCAGGAATAACTGTATCAGAGATGAAAGGGGTTGCAAGTTTCATACCACACCGAACATATAGCGGTTGCTATCCGGCAAGTCATCAATAGATTCCAATCCCAGGCCCCATTTCGTTTCTGTGAATATCCAGTCAGAGACATGCCCATCATATGGCTTCAGATATTCATGCAGTACGTACGAAGGGTTGTCACGACCGTATAACCACAGGACATAACCTATGAAAGCTATCAGTAACTCTCGTATATTGTTGGCATTACAACAATAACATACCCAAGCAGATAGGACGATCCAATCGTCTAAACGACACAGATATCAGCCGATGCCTACAACATAACTGGTACACACTCGGGTTTAATTACCTGCGCCCACTGATTTGACAAGCCATCCTCGTACGTAGAATCGAAGAATAAGGGCGCTAAGCGATGTTGCCGTCAGACTAATCGCGATTGCGGCAATCGCATGACCGTTCGTCGGAGTCCCATCCGTAGTGTTGTATACCCACGCCATCTTCACATGAAGGCGTCGCCAGACTTGGGCCTCAACAACAACGATACGAAGCACATGCCTCGACCAAAGCGGGAGGTGTTCTCGGATGCCCACAAGATTCGGCGACGATGATGCTCAGGTAAGCGTGGACTCGGAGTAGCGGGACCTTCCCGCCATGAAATATAGGATACCGACCTGTGGGCGACGACCAAGGACTATATGGGAAGTCCATATCGGGGCCGCGGCGACACAGCATTCCTGCGGTAGGTATTCCTCACTCAACATGCTACTATTGATAACACAAGTGTTACATTGGCTTTGGCTGGGACAGGGGATAAGATCCTGCCAGATCCTCTTGGCGTTTGCATCTCCAATTACACGACCGCGTGAGGCTGCAGGTGCTTGGGGGACAGGAACCATGTGAATTAGTGTAAGCTAACTAACCCGACATAACCTTAAATGTCGAAATACGGCCACCTGCTGAATCTCGATGCCCAAAGGAGTAGGTCAGATCACCACCATGCGGAGTCGAGGATCCCCGTCGGACAGAGAGAATGGTTTATAGCCCCAATGATGTAAAGCGCCACATGCCCAGCGGCTCAATCCGTGTCACTCGGTAACGTAAGAGTGGTAATTACAATCCTGCTGCAGAGTCTATGAGGCGCTATTGCATGTTCAGCATTAGCGGCATCGTTTTTTGGCGATGGATCCTTATAAGTATGTATAACTTGTCCAAACAAGGTCGTAGCTCCAACCGCGAACCAGGTCTTCTACTGACGACCGATGAAACGATCAGAAAGGGGGCGGGAGATCGCAGACTTTGAACCAAGTTCAAAGATGTCTAGTGTCAGCATGGGGTAATCTGTACCATCAATAGAGTAGAAATCATTAGTGGCTGAAGGAATAACTGTGGTCGTAGCGATTCCTAGCCTAGCAAGGACGAAAAGACAGACAGAGGGCAAGGTATGAAATTAGGAAGTCTATGTTAGTATTACTTAAACTGATAGATAAAGAGACTTAGTTGAAGTATGAAAAACGGTATGCTACTTTGCTCTCTAGCCTGATACTTGAAAGCCAGCAAATCTATGCAATTTCCTGGAGTTGAATATAAAGTCGATTTGTTGCTGCTTTTCTTGGTAGTAATAAGTGTATAAGCCCTTGTTTATTTAGTATTTGTCGTATATTGTAGCAACATGGCTTCGAAGGATCAATGAACAGGCTTCAATCTTGGTTAGGAGTTACCGCGTTAAGGAGATATTGCAGTTTAGACTCGACATCATTAAATGACAGAACTCCTAGCATCTGAGAAAGTGTTGATGGATCTAATAGCTATATTATCATATTGGTTCCAATTGGTCTACTTAGTTGACTAGTTCCGTTCCCCTGAAAGTAGACTAATGCCATATATTCTCATCGTAATTTTAGGATGAGAACCGTACAGCATTATGAACACTTAATTAATAATTTTCTGATTTGTTTTAGAGGCACAGCTACTCTACTCAAAACAGGTACATAATACAGTTGTGACTATTGCGGACTTTTCTTCCTGTCTCATAATTTTCAGATGGAATAGATCTCGATTCATCCGGGAAACCTATAAACGATATGGATCAAATATGGGCGACTTTTGTTTATACGAGACTGTGTAACCTGGCTGTCAGAATTGGGGCACACACATTCTCCTGAGACAAGACATTAAGTGCATGGGTGGATGAAATGTGGAAAGGAGGGAAAGAGGAAAAAGGATAGATACTTAGCTGTACAGCACTGGAATCTGGAACCTACATGTGAAGAAGAAGAAAAAAAGAAAACGACTATAGCTGAAGCCGAACGCCTCCCTAATATCTGTTTCGTCATCTATGTATGTCTCAGCTTCCTTATTATAGATGCTGACCTGGCGGCTTACTTTATTCCAAATACCCTTTGACCACCCTGCCTTGAGCCCTCAGGTCAACAGCCTTTCAACCGGAGACACAATCAACCGAATGAAAGCTCATACCCTAAGGTTCGATGTTTGGCTAGACCCTGTAAGTGGTGTCTCATGAAAGGATTTACGCTGACCCGTGTGGACTTCTCTGAGTGAAATGTGTAAAGTGAGTCTCATCCGCCACTCTTGTCACCTCTCCTTATCACTAAAGACAGCGATAATACATATACCCAAAAAAGTCTCGCGTAGTATGACATTGGGGGATGATTGAATCAGGTATGAGCAATATAAATTCTGCGTTTAGGCCTCTAAGAACTAGCCAACTAGTATATGCGGCCTCTCAAAGCTCATGCGTCAGCGAATGCCGCTTCTACTATGCATGTCATAAAGCCGTAAATAGCACATTAACTTCCAATTCCAGCTACATGATTTGTCATACGCTAAGAGAATGTTATGCCATTCAACGTATCTTTAGTCAGGTGCTCTCATGATGGCTCTCAGCTATGTCAGTTAGTCAATTTGGAGGCGCGGCTTGTCAAGACGCACGGGACTTCGGAGGAATAAAGCCCATACAAGGACAAACCAAGCCTGTCTCTTGAAGGCCCTTTGCCTAGGCCATCCGATAATATTCTTCTTCTTGACGTCTAATGAAAGGTTCCTGGTCCATCAACTTCTGCAACAATGTGCATTGTATCTTTGGAGTCACTGAAACAAAGTTACGATGAAAGAGAGCAAGAACAATAAATTATAGGCAAACAAAGTCTTGAAGCGGAACAAGCGTCTCTCAATTCTGCATATAACAAGACACTAATTCCTCTCCAGAATCATTCTTCCAGCACACAGCACACAGCACACAAACAGCACAAACACACCCTCAGTCACAGACTTGACTTTCAGCTCGGTAAGCCTCAACCCCTGAACTCCAAGTTGTTAAGTCTCGCAGCCTAGATCCGTCGCGTAACCACAAACGCCATGTCTTCCAACAGCCGCCGACCCACGCCGCCGCAGACGCCCAGTCGCGTTCGCGAGCTAAGCCAACACTTCGACTCGCTAGCCAGCGAGGACGGCGTGACCCCCTCCTCGCCCTCCCCGCGCACGCCGATCTACACAGGCGAGAACCGGGTCCCAATCCGCGAGCGTCTCCGCCGCATCCGCGACCGCGCCGCCGGCCGACGCGGCACGACCCGCAACCCGCCCAGGACGCCATCTCCGCAAATCGCAGGCGAGCTCGCGTGCCCCGGAGCGCCAAGCAAGAAGCGGGACCCGCGCCTGCAACGGGTGTCCGACGGCAACAGCAGCAGTAGCGAGGAAGACGACGTGCTGCTGGACCGGCGGGCGAACAGCCGGCCGGACGCAGCGGTGAGCCGCAAGCTTTTCGTCGACGTGGCCAACGAGCGGCGCCAGTCGGGGGACACGGAGCCCGGACGCGCCTCGCCGCTGCGCAATAGCATCAGCGCCGACGAGATGTCGGAGCTAATGGCTGGGTTCGAGGCGCTTCGGAAGCGGGACCGGGAGCGGGAGGAAGAGGAAGAAGGTGAGGGCCGGAGGAAGACCGCGAGGCTTGCAGATCGTCCGTTGGGTGAGCTTATCGCTATGGTTGATGATGCCCGGGATGAATGGTCGTCCGAGGGCGGACGAGAAGAGTAAGCGGCTGATCGATGTGTTGAGTGAGTTCTACGAGAGTAGATAAGATCCGGGAGGTCTGCGAGTGGGACTATTCACTCGCTTTAGGTAAGTTGGGAAGGGCTTTGAAAGCTGTTCCCTAGGCTTCTGTTGTAGAAGCTGCAATAGTTGATAGACTTAATAGTAATGTCTAAAGATTAGTATACACAATATTGTTTCCTGGTTTCCAAGAATGTGACAAGGTAATTCCATCCGTAAAGTGATTGTGACAAGTGAGCCATATATTTGACTTGGTCTGCTACGTTCTAACATATGCGCTTAGCATATGCGCTGGGCTATGTTACCTTAAAGGACGTAAGAGTTACTCGATCGGGCTGTAGTCTTGGTCATTGTGCAAATGAAAAGGAGCATAAATAGTGCTAGAGTAAGACGAGATAATTGGCCTCATTGGCCATCGAAGCCCATGGTGGCTTGAACGATCCGTGGCTGGCAAAAGAGACGGCTTCCTAATATGCTGATAGTGACCTACATCATATAGCAGCATGGTTTAAGGGCAGTAGCAAACAGTTTAGGACTAAAGAAAATTGAGTATGGCTTCATACGCCGGCATCCAAGACGCATGGGTTCATGCGGGCTTCCGCTTGTTTCACGTGCCGCGGGACAAGTCTTTGCCTTTCGTGTCAGCAATATGGTTAAATTGATTATGAGTATACAAGTAGGGGAAAAGCACCTTTTTGAAGGCAATCCACCTTTCAAGCCAGTCGTACTCCAGCAGCCCTTTGCTTCTTCGTCTGCTGAGCGGTGGCAGAACTCATGCCGACATTCTGACTCGCGTCCAGCATGCTCTGGGCCTCGCGTCGTTGCTCGTCCTCAATCTTCTTGAGACGCTTATCAGTTTTGTTCTTGCCAGATTGCTTACCATGGAAAGCATGACTGAGAAACTTGAAAGCTTCCTTGTGGTCGAGTGAGCGCCCAAATTCGTCGTGATACTTCAGCTCCACGTTAGGTTTGTAACCCCTATTGAAAAGGTCAACCATCTGCCGCGATGTCTGCTGATCACGTATGGCGTTCTGCTGGCGCGCAAATTCCTCCCTCTCTCTCACCGACATCCTGTCGAGCTTGCCGCTGGTACGATCTCTCTCACGCTGATTACGAGCTTCCTGCTCGATCTCATCCATTCGCCGTTTTTTCTCAGCTACAAATGCTTGATGTTGGCGTTGCTTTTCATTCAGGTCACTAGATTGCGCATCCTTCAGAAGTTGGCGTTCTCGAAGAAGTTGCAGTGTCGCACCAATTCCGGATCCTATTGTCTTTTCCTCGTCAACACCAATGGCAGCTGTCTCTGCTGGGGTGGATGTTTCGCGCTTGACTGCATCATGGTCGACATCGTAGCCATCCCTCATAGGTTCGTCTTCATCTGACTCGTCCTCCATAGCTGTGACCGGTTCTTTCTTAGGTGACTTTGGTTTACGGGGTTCTTCCTTCTTCAAGCCCGAAACAAATTCCGAGATCTCATCGAGGACTAACCCGCCCTCCTGGTTGTCGCTAGTCTCATTGTTGGCTTCTGGGGTTTGTGCTTCTTCTCGTAATTGCCGTGCTATATCCTCCGGACGCGTTCTCTTTCGTTTCTTCAAAGCACCTCTTCGTTGTGCGGCCAGCGTAGCTTGAAGATCCTCGTCGTCGACGAACGTTGTGTCCTCGGTCTTGCGCTTTTTATTGACAAAACCGGCACCGGAGTCTATATCCATTGATTGATCTTGCGCCTCCGGTTGGGCGGGGAAGATATCATCATCTTCCACCGGTCGCTGCCTCGTTGATTTTGGTTTCTTCTTTTTTGGTTTCTTGATCTTGACTTCTGAAATGTCTAAGTAATCCGAAGCTGGTTTGTCCTCGTTTAAGTCTAGGTCGAGCTTTTGCAGTTGCCGACTCTGTAGTTGGCCATTTGAACCATCAGTCACAACGGTATTTCCGAATCCATCTAGAGTGAAACGCTTAGTCTTTTCTCCTTCAATCTCTTCATCATATTGGGCAAGGATGCGGCGCTCGCCAGTTTCGTCGATTTCATGCGGGTCATACACGGGCTTCTTCTTTTTCAGCTCGAGTTTTTTGTTGAGCTTTTCTCGTTCGCGAAGGTTGAGATTTTCAAGCTCATCCCCTTCTTCCTCGTCTCCTATGACGTTTGTGTCCTTGAGCGTCAATATCTGTTCAGCGCCCTCCTCGAACGACCCAAGCTCACTGTAGAGAACTAATGTTAGCGAGATCTTTTTCGGTAATTGTGGGAAGTGAGAAAGAAAAAGGTTTCAAATACGTACTGTCCAACTTTAACTCCCGCGAGATCCTTCGACGTGTACGAGACAGCAGCGGCAGCTTCGGCTTCGGCTGCTGCTTGCTCCTCTTCTAATTTCCGGGCCTTCTCGATCATCTTCTGTCGCTTCTTCTGGGTTTTCAACCAGGACTTGGCATCAAGGTCGTTGCCATCATCGGTCTCACCTAGGCCTTTGCCGGCTAGATTTTCGAAGCGTTTGGCATTGTCGCGAGCTCTCTTGATAGCAGCAGCCTTCTCATCGCGTTTTCGTTTGGCTTCTTCAGCGTCTTGGATTTTCTTATAATTATCGTAGGCAGCGGCTTCTCGACTTTCGAGGGTACTCGCAGCATCTTCATCGTTGGGAGTTGATGCTTTCTTGAATGTAGGACCGCTTGCGCCCGGCACAGGCAAGGGTTTCATCCCCAGGGAGACTCGGAGACGGTTGGTCTCCTCAATAGCTGCGGCATCCATGGTCGGATTCTTGAGTGCGTAGGAGGCAATACTTTTCTTTCCGGATTATTAACAATAGTCACAGATAAGGCTGGGTGAATGTTGGTGGTAGGTTGCGGATGACTGAATTCTTTGGGGATTGGAACTTTGAAGTTCCAAGGTCACCTGCCAAGATTACCTAATAAGCGGACACTAGTAAAACCTGGGATAAAGAGTTGGTCTGTGCTTGTGCTTAGTCAGGTGTACCAATGAACCTTTTCCTCCAAAAAAATTTCATGCTGCTTTTTCTTTCCTTTCCTTCTTTCTTCATCACAAACACGGATCGGTGCCCGGTAGTCCTCGTTCGTACGCGAAGTCAGAGTTGACGGCCGAGGCAGCTCGCATAACCTATGGAAGCCATCTCTATTTTCAAGGTGATTATCCTATCGACCGGTCCCAGATCAATCAGTAGTTCTGGGAAGCTTGAGCTCGCCGTCAAAAGCTGAGCTTGGTGGACCAGTTCTACTGAAGGTGTCATATTCCAGTCCTTTTTTCCAAGATCATTGATCTATGAGGTTGAGGAAAACCATGAAAGCACTACATAACACGATCTATGCATGTATTAGATTCTGGCAACATTCACATTGTCGATAGTGGTAGGCGTTGTCATTTCCAATGCCAGTCCATCACCACTGAATCTGCCGATTGGTGCGTCACTCTAGCTCCTAGTTTAGTTTCCGCTTCATAGTGTGCCATCACGACGTCAAATAAGAGCCATAAGCCTCTGCACATACATATCTTCATCCTCCGGCATACTATAGGAAGGTAGGAATTTCATCTGGAGAGCAAGAGAATGTATTGCACCGAGAATGAGGAGATATGTACGTCGTCTCCGGCGTGACCACGGACGGTCTGATTCCAAAACAACTTGTTATTTCTTCAGTATCTAGCCTGTCCACAATGAATGCCACCCGGGTATGACCCAAGGTATTGACACGATTTAGTTGAGTCACTCGGAGCGTGCCTTTGCGAAGTTTAGTTTGGCCTATGGACTATGCTTAAGAGGTATTACTTGGACTTCATTGCTCCTATCCCCACGAATGCTAAGTATCGAAGTCTAGAACATGTGCTATCTCACAGCCGCTAGGTGGAAAGTTTCGAAGCCACACAGCTATAGAATAATAGCATGTGGTAGTCCGCTTTTCCTAGCTGTTCATTTCAGTAAGGATCGGTTGACATGATGCGTTTGCCACTCGAGAAGAGATATTCAAGCCCAAACGAAGACACGTGTGTACTCATCCTGGCTACCTCGATGTGCCGGAGCTTGGCGGCGCCTGTAGGAGTAGAGCTTTACGCAGTATGTATGGCATCATTCTCAACATCTAGGAAGGACTGGCTCCGAGGCTGCTAAGCTCTCACGTGCTGAAACTATCAAATGTATTCAGTTGTCATGACGCCTTCTTAGAAACCTCATGATACTTGTGGGGAGCAATACGTCTAGTCGATACTACGTCTAAGTCATTCTAACTGGAGTTACGTCCAAAGTAGGTCCGAATGGAATCAAACACTTCGGCACTCCACTTTGTGTGAGCATACCTAGTAAGCCCGACTGCGAGGCTATCACATCTCAGCCATCTTGTTAAAAGTTTATACACTTACACCTTGGCTAGGATGAAAATCACATACCGCAAAGGTGCCGCAAATCGGATTTTGCACTTAGCCCCTTTTTAATGTAGCCCGACTACCATTTTTAACGTAATGTTCGTGCTTTTTGTTGTTATCGTTACGGAATTTCTAATCTCCGTTTAAGGTAGGAATTAAACAAAAAGACCCCGTAGCCCAGTTGTTTTGTTGATTTTTTTGTATATTACAGGGGTATTGTGGGCTACCAGGGGCAGTGATATAAGAGCTCCTAGATGTACCTGTGCGGCAGAGCCGCAAAATCCAATTCATCGCATCTTTGCGGTACATACTAGTTAGCTTGGGAAATATTTATACATGAACATGACCAATAAGGACGTAGTGATTAACAAGTGGCTCTGAATGTTTAGCTAGCTGGTAAGACTGAGTAGCTTCTCGGGTCTTAAGAGGGTTCATCCTATTACTCGTCTAGACCAGGTTGATATCGTCACTCTAGATGTAGGTGAGCACATACATATATTCCCCGGTTTTGATGCGGGGATGCCTACCTGCCTGCCTGCCTACCTGGGTATTGGACATTCCCCTGATTCGCTAACCCGCAAGGCAAAGTCCCCCGCACGCAAGTCTAGCCTTGACATCTCCCATGGGCGAAATTACTCGACCGATACCCCACGGGGGCTTCACCGGATCTGTATATACCGTCTGCATACTACCTAGTCCTCCGGAAATAGCCCCGGGGCGGCCCGATTGAAGATCCTCCAGTCAAGCCGAGTGTAATACTCTAGACAAGACTTTCCTGGAGGTTAGGCCTGAATAATGCATATGTCATGGTATCCTACACGGACCTCGTTTCTGCAGCATACAAACGGCTCTACCAACGTCCGCGGTCGGACGTAATTGACCACGCTTGATAGGTTGAGCCTTGAGAAGTATGGTTGGACTAGCTCTCAGATTCGGCCCTACCGTGATCTCAGGATGGTCGCCAGTCATGTGTGCCAAGAAAGGAATAGTAGCCTGTTGCGATGGTAGTGAATAGCTTCGTCTATAAAAGCGAAGATGGAGGTCCTTCAGAACCTCAGTTTCGACATCAACGCGGACAATAACAACTCTTATCCAACCCATCATGCACGGCTTCACTTCTCTGATCCTTCTGGGCAGCTACACCTTCCAAACCGTTCTTGGTCGGCCAAGCCCTTCTCGCCTTCAGCGAGATGGCAAGTTGCTTAAGAGAGATGTTGATGATTTTATTGCCACAGAGGAACCTATTGCTTTGGAAGTACTCTTGTCCAACATTGGAGCAGACGGCTCCAACGCCCAGGGTGCCAGTTCTGGCGTCGTCATTGCGTCTCCGTCCGACTCTGACCCTGACTGTAAGCGTCTTTACCAGCCCTAATCCCCCCTGGATCATTAACTGAAGCTTTAGATTTCTATACATGGACTAGGGATGCTGCTCTGGTTCTCGATACCATCATCCAAAGATTCGTCAACAGCTACGACGCTACTCTGCAGACTCAGATTCAAAATTACATCATCGCTCAGGCAACTGTTCAGACCATCGACAACCCATCCGGCTCCCTATCAGATGGCACTGGTTTGGGCGAGGCAAAGTACAATGCCGACCTAACAGCATTCACTGATGCCTGGGGCCGTCCGCAACGAGACGGGCCCGCTCTCCGAGCCATTGCGTTGATTGAATATTCCAACTGGCTGTTAGCAAACGGGTACGACTCGACTGTTTCCGACGTCATCTGGCCCATCGCTAAGAACGATCTGGCCTACGTGGCCCAGTACTGGAACCAATCCGGGTTCGACTTGTGGGAAGAAGTGCAGGGAAGCTCGTTCTTCACCACCGCCGCCCAGCACCGCTCTCTAGTTCAGGGCAGCGCCTTGGCCACGACCCTCGGCGACAGCCCTGATGCTTACGATGCTGTTGCGCCCCAGATTCTCTGTTTTCTGCAGAGCTTCTGGTCGGATGCGGAGGGCTATATCGTGGCTAACACTAACAGCGGTAGGTCTGGGAAAGACTCGGTACGTATTTCACAGTTCTTTGTTAGCTACCATTTCAGTCTGTCTGAAAGGACCACCCACATCTGCCTATTTGAGATGCCTTGGAAGTAAAACCCGGGACATTGCCTGATTTCTCCCCAATTCCGGCCGAAAAGGGGTCTCTACTAACTCCGGATTTGTGTAGAACGTCATCCTGGCCTCCATCCACACGTTCGACCCGGCCCTCGGCTGCGACGCGGCGACTTTCCAGCCCTGCAGCGACCGGGCCCTGGCCAGCCACAAAGCCCTCGTAGACTCGTTCCGGGAGATCTACACGATCAACTCCGGGATCCCCGTCGGCACTGCTGCCGCCGTGGGGCGATACCCCGAAGACAGCTACTACAACGGTAACCCGTAAGTTTTTCTCTCTCGCGTAGCAACCCAACCTTTGCTTCTTCTTGTCGGCTGACCCGTCACGTAGTTGGTACCTGAACACGCTCGCCGCTGCCGAATTCCTCTACGACGCCCTGTACGTGTGGCAGACCGAGGGGTCGATCGAGGTGACCGACGTATCGCTGGCGTTCTTCCAGGACTTTGCGTCGGATATCGCGACGGGCACGTACGCCTCCGACTCGGACACCTACACGGCGCTGTACGAGGCCGTGAGCGCCTACGCCGACGGCTTCATCGACGTCGTGTCCCAGTACACCCCGTCGGACGGCTCCATGTCGGAGCAGTACAGCCGCGACGACGGCTCGCAGCTATCGGCCCGGGACCTGACGTGGTCGTATGCGGCGTTCCTGTCGACGGCGGCCCGACGCGCCGGCGTCATTCCGGAGAGCTGGGCCGGCGCCGATACAACGGCGACCGTCGTGCCTTCGGTTTGCGCGGCCACGTCTGTTGCTGGGACGTACGCGGCGGCCACGGCGACTGCGTTCCCGACTGGGCAGACACCGACTGCCGGATCTTCCGGCGCTGCACCCACCACCACTACCTAGTAGCTCAGCCTAGGCTAGGCTAGGGTATTAGGAGTATTAGGCTACGATGGCTACTATGTTATGCGCTTGATACGTGTAAGGTCTTTAAGGGTGAGAGTTTGGCAATCTTAGTATAGGATTTGCTTGGATGGATCGAAGGCCTTGGAGGATATGTAGAGCACGTATACACAGCTCTTCAGGGAAAAAGGAGGTTAGTTGTACGGCTTGAAAACACATTGTTGACTTGCGAGTATTCACACCGATGTATCTTTCATACGGGCTACTGCAAATTTCCTCTAATAAACGCAACTAGTGGATAAATTGCTAGGCGTCTAAAGAAATAAAGCTCAGTTGAACAAACGAAATACCGAACCCATTTAGCAACTACTACCTAGTTAACACAGGCAGTTCAACAAGATTCCAGTGTTTCTCCCAGTATCTATACTGCTTTACAACAAATTGTCTAAGTAAGTTCTATCAAAATCCCGCTCAGTGGATTCGTAAACGGACACCCATCTCTCACAAGCACAACCCAAACCCAGCTCCCTCACACACACACACACACACACACACACACACACACACACACACCCACCCACCCAATCATCCTCCCCCATTCCTACCGCTGCGCCGCCAACTCCTCCAGCTTCGCCATGAGCGTATCAACAGCCCACTCGAACGTAGTCTCGAGGTCAACATCGGCGCCGCGGCCCGCCTGCGCCAGGATATCATTGGCAGCCAACACACGACCATCAAGACGGCCGCCCTCAACGTCACCATCTTCGAACAGCCACGCGTGCGCGCGCACGTAGTTGGGCCAGACGATCCGGTCGACGTACCCGGGGGGATCCTTCCAGAAGCCCTCGAGGGTGACGTAGCCGTCGCGCGCGGCGCGCCGCCGCGTCGCCTGCGCCCGGCTTACCTGCAGGAACAGGCGCACGTCCAGTTGTGCCTGTACTGCAGCTGTTGCCTGCGCGTACAGCAGGAAGCCGTCTAGGATGCACAGGCGCAGACCACCGCCGTCGTCGCCGTGGTGGAGCGCCGCGTGACCCGGCTGTCCCGGCCGTGCCCACGCGGCCACCTTGGCTTTTGCCGCGGCGATCTTGTCGGCTGGGATCGGACACGCGTCGATTGTGTTCTGGTCTTCTTTGGAGTCGACGAAGGGCTGGTGGTGTGTTAGCGGGGTTTGAAATAGGAGGTAGCTAGGTGTGGGTTGTGGTAAGAGGTAATTCCGGTCCTTTAGGCGGGTTGCTCTACATGTGCATAGTAAGAGCTATTTGTGCGCCTTGCGAAAGCGCAGCTTAACTAGAAGACCTGTAAACCCTCTCGAAACTCACAGGAAAGGTGCCGTCGGAGCGGATATACTCCAGCGCCTTCACCAGGTCCGGGATAGCGATGGCCTCGGGGCAGTCCCAGTCCAGAAGACCGTCTCTAATCGGGAGCCTGGAGGAGTAAAAGTTCGGCATGAGCCACGTCCCAGAGCTAATAAATAATTACTTCATATAATGGTACGGGTATGTCTCACTCGTTCTCCGGTCTGTAGAAATCGTCTTCGTGCAGGATGAATGTCTGCGGAAAGACGTCGCGCAGCAGCCGGGCGAGCGTGGTTTTGCCGCTCGACGAGGCCCCGCTGATGCCCACAATGATCGCTTTCCTGCCCTCCATCGTTGACCGCACAGCAAGGTGTGCTTGCGGGGCGGGGAGGTCGAGAGGAGCGAAATTAATTAATGGTGTTGGGTTATTGTCTTTGTAGGTGGTACGGATTACAATTCCAGTACTTGGTTATTGGGGCGTTGGGGATCACCGAAAAGCAATGAAAATTGGACCCGCCCGGATGCTGACCGGCGTCCGGTAGTGACGAAACGTCGCCGATCTACGGCATCGGAGGGTACATAAACGCTTGGTCACAGTGTAGTCTATGCCTGGATTTCTCATTTAATGATTCAGATGCTTCTACAGCGCTTTACGAATAGGACTAATGCACATGTCATCTACATTTAAAAGGCATAGGTATTTTAAGTGTTGCTTCACAATCTTTGACGTAATAAGCTGGAGTTGTATAAGATCAATTACTTGGTACTTATGAAGTCGGTAGTGGTGATATTAGTTGAGTTTATCCGTACTTCGAGTTGAGCTTCCTCATAATTGCCATCGCTCCGCTTCGATAACCACCGCCAAATATGGCCCAGTGATTCAGGTGATGATACCTAGGGAACTGTCAACGAGATGACCAACCCGACAGTTTATAAGAGAAATAGAAAGCGAAACTCACAATTCATAAAGTGCGACCCGGTCTTCCCACTCTTCTTTCGGCTCGGATTTAGGCACGAGACTACCGTATTCCTTCCAGAAACTACTGCCGAATCCTCCGAACATGCGCATGATGCCTAACTCGTACTCCGAGTGACCGTAGACGGCAGAAGGGTCGAACACGACCTCCTCGACACCGCCTTCGCCAGCAATCCTACCACGGCCGTGATTCCCGCTCCAAAGATCGCCATGGATAACAACAGGGACAACGCCCTTGATATGGTCGTCTCCTAGCAGTCGGGGAACGACGACACTCGCCGTCTTCTCGACGGCCTTGGAGAGCTCGGGGTCCGAGCCGTTGGACCGGATTCCCTGGCGCAGGATCGTGCGCAGGCGATTGTTGGCGTAGAAGTCCGCCCAGGAGGCCTTCCACGAGTTATCCTGCGGCGAGGAGCCGCAGCACGTGGTGACCGGGAAGCCGAACATCGGCCTGTCGAAGCCCTCGGGGACGGGCGCCGGTGTCGTGTGCAGTTTCGCCAGCTTCTTCGCCAGGGACTCGCCTGAACCGCCGGGCGCCGACGACCCTAGCTCTAGGAAATCCGTGGCCATGAAAAATTTGTTTGGATTCTCTCGGAATTGGCCGTTGGCGTAAGATTTGGGACATAGATTCGGTACTGCCGAGTGAATTGCGTTGAGAGATGCATGTTCACCTGCAGGGGGGGGTTATCAGTCTGCCAGGCCCCTGCCCGCTTGTGAAGCGTTATGCTAACCTTTGAACATGAGCTCGGAGTCCGCTCCTGTTCCCGTCTTGACGAAATAATTCTTCTCCTTTCCATTGGCGATTGAACTTAGCTTGAACGTCGATGCGAAGCCTGAGCCGCCATGAGAAGCGATCTTCGTAACGCTAGGGTCCAATCCCAGCGCTTCCAAGATGGCCGGGTCAACCTTCGGAGACATCGTGGTGATACGCTTGGCAACCGATGGTATGTGTAGTTTGGTGATGGAGGACCGGAGTCTGATGAGAGCTTGCATCCACTCACAACTTGGAGATGCTTGTAGGTGCTTATCTATAGGTACATGTACATATGTACATATGTAAACGGATTGATCCCAAGATTCAGATAATGACGTCACTTCTGAGAGTTAATTATACTACATATGTAGGTATCTTGGATGAATTGTGACAATACGTAACAATTAATTCCATGGAGAATGAAAAATTTCTAATTGAGATAATTCTCCCGCAATGATTCTCGTAACACTTTGACTTCACGTGAAACCGTTTATGGGATGTCCAATGGCGTTGGACCCGCGCATGATCGTATGCTTATATGCGCCTATGCGTAACATTCAGTCTCTTATCCATAATATGCATGGTTTAGGTGGATTCCGTGCGCCGTTCATCGTCCGTCCTTTTCCGCCCCGCCATTCTATTGAGCTTGAATCTCTACACCCTACAAAATAAGATCCCAAATAACAGCCAGCCAGAACTCCTCGCCTTCTATATATCTTTTCCTTCATAAGTCCTTTCTTCTGCGGATATTCGAAAAAGACGATAGGCCATCACCCAGTCGTGCTCGACACGCTAGTGACGGCGAGGGAGTCGGAACTAATTCGCGGCGTTGATTGGGCGGCTAAGCGTAACGGGACGGAATCTGAAGCTATGCTCGCCGTTCTCGGTTTTTCAGCCAGCTTATACACGTTCTTCGCGGTCTTTGGTATGTGCTTCTCGGCGTACTTGTCAATAGGAATGCTCTTGGTTTCCACTCTGGAGTTCATGCCCACCTCTCTGTCATGTCCTATCCCCTCATAGCAAGCTAGACAGGGGCATATCGGTGGTGAATATCTGGCAGGCGGCGGGTGCATCACGTGGGTCCGCCACCAGCTTTTCGTCTCTGAGTTCGTCATGTGTGCTTATATTGTCTAGTCAGTCTTTTCGATGTATCGTGATGAGGATTATTACAACCGTGATTTGCCGCTGTCGTAAAGAGTGGTTTTTGAGAATTATGTCTCGGGATGCCTTGGCAGCGAACGAAAGAGTCAAAGCAAGGTAGGTATTGAACCACTACATTGAATACATCTCAGGTTTAGCAACGAAGCATCGGGCAGGAGACTGAATTTGTATTTATGTGTAAGTCTTACGTGCAGATTCATATCGATGTCGCCACTTAGAGCACTTAGACGCCTGTACATACTATTCTTTTCTGCATGTTTAACCAGACTAGGAAAGCCCGAATACCGACATGAGTCCGAGACATCTAAGGTCACGATAATTTCCGGATCTTCGAAGTGAAGCCCTGCAAAGTTTTTATACCCCCCGGTGAGCTAAGCGGGTTGGACGAGGAACATACGGAAACAGGTAACTTGGAGTAAATTTGGGCTCATGTCTGCATGTAAGATTCTCCAGCTAAGTTCATACAGCCGTTTACCGCCACCTGCAAGGAATACATACGTATGAACCCCCTAGCCACCATTTCACCTTTTCATCGAAGACGTTACACATTACCTCCATTAAAAGGTATCGTGTTTAACTGTTGGACACCATCAATGCTGTGTGCGTTACACGGATCGGCCCGCCTGAACCCCACTTACATAGATATGCTACCAGCAGGTAAGGTTCCGCCGCGGCGGTGTCCAACCTGCGATGCTACCATGAAGGTAGCATGCTGCTGCATTGCGACTTCATCCGATCAAGCCGATGCTGCAGGCTCGCAGCGTTGCAGTGCCTGGCTAATAAGAGTCGATAAGCTGCAGCCTATTGCCTGCGTTACACCGAAATAGTATACATACAGTAGTTTCTCTATGATGAAGCTTATGTTGCTGTAGGTATATATATCACTGGACTTGGTAAAGGCCGAAGCTGGCAGTCTACGCCATGTGCGATATGAACATCTGGAACAGGTTTGCTACCTACCTGTTCTCTGGTGTTGACATGTAGGTTAGTCAGGTAGACAGAAGACCAAAGGCCTGTGGGTCTCTTCTAGAAATACCGGTCATCATATTCTCATCAGCAACTCTACTCATCACTGATGATCTTACTAATCATGAAGTTTAAGTAATGAATGTTTGAACTTAATAAGCAGTAGGTTAGGTAAGGCGTCTGGTGAATGGAAAGGTGCGTGGCTAGCCATTTGTATGTAGAAAATTCGAGTACTCATAGAGGTATGGAATTTTTCTGGAAAAGACTCTTGGGTGAATTAGGTCTTGAGATGTGATTTGAGACAGTTGCTATGTGTAACTCATATATAACAATCAAAATTACTGGGCAGTTTATCCTTTCAAACGATACTCGATATCAGCTGGATGATGCTGGCTTGGTTCCATGTCATTCCCAAGAATGAATCACTGTGGATAGAATTGTCTGTAATGATATTGAAGGTAGCTTAAGAATGTCCGAGACTGCTCGTAATACCAAATGTAAAAATTTAAGTTCAAAGGTAGACTTTGAGGCTATCTGGCTGCCAGGTACCTACCTAGTCATCCAATACAACTCACCCAACATACACTCACCTAGCATACTCACTCTATCACTAGACACCGCACTCTATCTACGTGTACTTGTTACAAACTATTACGATTAATTATAAACTTCGTAACAACTAGAAAACTCTCTAGGCCGAAATGTCTTGTAATAGTAGCAAAAGCACAATGTACGATTGCACTATGTCTTGTCTCATTGGTAGATATGCTGGTCACAGACAATGCGGATAGCTTCAAATAGGGGCCCCATTATGGAGACAGAAAGCAGATTGATTGTTCAAACACATTTGAGCTTCGTGGGGAAAACGCGTGACATTACGCCCTGGAAACATGACAACAAAATACGATTTAATTGTGCAACTAATTCTTCATCGAGGTCCGTGTGATTTCCTTGTAGTAGTGACTAGGGAGATGGGGAGGACCTGACTGGTTTTCGACCATTTGCAAAACCGACAATCATCACCCCTTCCCTTCGTATGTGCTACTTCACAGCTTCCTCACTTTTAACTTTCTTATTTTGTCTGTGTGCCTTGTGCAGTGCTTTTACCCAGCAACCATCCAAATCTCAACGACTTCACTCGCACACACCCACACACCCACACAGACACCCCTTCTTTCTCTCTTTGAGCAACAGGTTTTCTTGATCATCTTTACAACCTTCATACCACTCCCATCATCTTTTGGTAGATAAGGTAGTGGGTAATACCCCCATCAATAAACCATCAACCCACCACCTTTTACCTCGCCATTTCCGACAAATTTGGACCTCGCCTGCATCTGGCCTCCATCTTACTGCCGTCTACCTCGCAATATCGAATCTCGGCTCTCTAGGTCTCGGCAGCATCACCCACCCCTTACCATATCTTGAACGGCAACCTCAACAACGACGACGGACCCGTCGCCATCATCATAACCAGAATCACCCATCATCATAATCATCATAATCACGGCAATCCAATCCCGAATTCTCGCCAGCGACAGCAAGCACACACCTCAGCAGAAGCAGCAAGCGAATCAACTCTCAATTTACGCACTCGCTGCACTCACTACCAACGCCCCCAAAAATTATCTCCCAACCCAAAAGAAATCCAAAAATTCCAACATGTCCTACACCACCAGCTCCTCCACCCTACACCCGCGCCACCTCGGCTTCATCAACGACGACGACGTACCATACCCCTTCACGTGCCTCGACCGCGTGCGCTGGCCCCCCTCGATCCGACGGTTCCACGTGAGCTACGCGGACCCGGCGCTGACGGCGCCGCGCGAGCCGCCCCCCTTCTGCCTGTGGATGCCGCCCGAGGAGGTCGCGCGGCGCGCCGCCGAGGCCGCCTGGAGAGCCGAGCAGGTGTCCTACTACGCGATGCCGGGGGCGCCGTACGTGCCGCGGCGGCCGACCGCGCCCGCGCGTCCGGGGCTCGTGCAGATCGTGGCGCGGCGGGTGGCGGAATCCGCCGTCGTAAAAGCCGCGGGGGCGGCGCGAGAGAAAGCGCGACTCGTGCGCGAGAAGGGTCCCGCGCGCGTCGGGTTCTGGGTCGAAGAGACGCGGTACCGGGTGCGCGAGGCGTGGCACGGCGCCGTGCCCGTGCTCCAGGCCATCGCGCTCATCGTGCTCTGGATGTGGATGCTGGGCTTTGCGGCGCTGTGGGTGGCCGAGAGGCTGTTAGTGGAGCGGGAGGAGGAGATCATATACGTGCTTGTGGAGAACTACCGGAGCTGGTCGGTGGCGCGGTGATGATGGCGTGGCCGTGACGGGGCTCGTTCGCGGCGCTGGATGGTGCGCTTTCTAGGTCCTCCAGTTCTACGGATTACGGAAATCTCGCGTAGACACTGGGATAGGCCCTCGGCGAAAGGGAATGACTATTCACTGGTTAGCAGTCTGTCTGGTTTGGATGAGTTGGGATAATAGGGGTAGACGCATCTTGTGTGTAGCGGTTCGCCAGTTTCGACTAGTCAAAACGATCACAAGCAAGATCATGAGGCACATTATGAGAAAATGCTATTCCATTGGGTGAGGAAAGTCTCATATGCATGCAAGTAGTGACAGCGCCCGCCCTAGTCTATTTCACGGACCCCATTATCGCACATCCTAGGAATCCCACCCTGGAAAAGTTAGTACAATTACAGCCGACCAGTTTCCATACCATCCTTAGATACCCAAACTAAATTCAACACCGACGTCGATGTCCCGTGCTAGGAAAGTGTTAATAACGTCTCGCCTGGTTATCGGCTGGGGGATGACTTACCCATCTTTACAACCTTCGACAGTTGCACCGACTTCTCCGCGGCACTCTGGAGATCGTCGATCGAGAAAATCTTCATGCCTGAATCGTTGATTATTTGGTGGGCTTGCTCCATGTTAGTTCCCTGCAGTCGAGCAATGATGGGGACCTTGAGGTTCAAGGCCTTGACAGTGTTGACGAGCCCGTGGGCGATAGCATCACATCGCACAATACCACCGAAGATGTTGACGAAGATGGCTGAAACCTTAGGGTCGCTAGTGATTAGCTCGAAAGCCTCCTTGATGGCGGCAGGGGTAGCACCACCACCGACGTCAAGGAAGTTGGCAGGTTGACCACCGTTAAGCTTGATGATGTCCATGGTGGCCATGGCAAGACCGGCACCGTTGACAAGGCAGCCGATATCACCATCTAGCTTGATGAAGTTAAGGCCAGACTCGGCAGCACGAACCTCCTCGGGGTCTTCCTGGGTAGTGTCACGCCACGAGAAGACCTCCTTCTGGCGGAAGTCGGCGTTGTCGTCGAAACCGAATTTGGCGTCCATGCACAGAACCTGGTGGTCTGAAGTCTCGGACAGAGGGTTGATCTCGATCTGAGTGGCATCCTTCTCGAGGAAGATCTTGTACAGCTTCTGGATGGTTTCCTTGGCATCCTCGATACATTGCTCGCTGAAACCGAGCTTCGTCGCAATATTCCGAGCAATCTCGTCCGTCACACCGGTGTTGATATTGATGTAGGTAGTAGTGATGGCATCTGGGTTCTCCTTGGCAACACCCTCGATGTCCATGCCACCCTGGGAAGAAGATACAATGACGGGGCTTTGGGAACCACGATCCATCAAGATGGCAAGGTAGAACTCTCGGCGGGCGAACTTGCGTTCGCAGATGTAGACGGAGTTGCAGAGACGGCCAGCCGCACCAGTCTGCTTGGTAATGAGTTTGTGGCCGATCATCTGCTCAGCAAACATCTTGGCCTCGGTTGGCGAGTAGATGACTCGGACACCTCCCTTGAGTCCATTATCGAATGTACCCTTTCCTCGACCACCGGCCAAGACCTGGGCCTTGATGACCATATCCTCACCACCGATCTGCTTAGCGATCTGCTCAGCCTCGGCAGCAGTCTTTGCGTTGAATCCTGCGGGGACCCCAATGCCATACTATGAGCAGGTTAGGACAGAGCCAGGGTCTGGGGTTGGTTGATAACCCGTACCTGTCGCAGGAGATCGGCTGAGCGATATTCGTGAATGCTCAGATTTCTTCGCTGTTGTTGTTGGGCGAGCTTCGGGAATCTGGTTGTAGGAGCGAATGTGGTCTGCGACGAGCATAAATACGTCAATAAACTAGACATACCACTAAAATATCATACCATCGATAGAAAGCTTCTTGACCCGGTACCTAGGGCTAGCTCTAACTCACCTTGGACGACCGCAGAGCAGAAGCCGCAGCACGGCTGCGAGCGAAGTTAAACATGACGACGACTGAGTTGGTGCGTCAAAGGATTGGATATGGTTCAGGAAGATAGAACACCCCTGGTGGTCGGAAGGAGAGAAGAACGAGGTGTTTCGTATGATTATGGTGTTATCACCAGACAAGAAAAATAACTGGCCGAACGGATAGCCAGCTCCTTTCTCCCAGAACCCCGGTTATGGGCGGGTTCCACCTGCCGGTGAAGCTTAGACCTGTGCACCGATGGCTCGGCCATGTGTACCGTGGAATAAACTTCGTCCGTTGTCCCGGATACCTAGGTATACGTACCACCTAAGTACGTATAATTAAGTACCCGGTAACCTACATAGAGGCGGTTAGATACCATACCTATTACCCAATCTATCTAATAAGTAGGTATGTAAATCCTTGCGGTTTATTTGCCTCGGTTGAAAAATTACTCTTATTTCACGACTACATATTCCATATAACCCTTCGGAAGTAGTATACATCAACGTGGCGTGATAACTAGCAGGCGTAAACTAGCAGGCGTAGTCTGATAAAGCTAAAAACAATTTTCTTCTCCTATTTCAAAATCATCATCTCAAGTTGTAAGCTTAGGGGTGGCGGGGCAGTGGTTGGTATGCTCATTCATAGCTTAAGGTAAGGCCTAAAGTACCAAGATTACATAAGTTGAATAGCTATGCACTTATTCAATGTGGAAGAAATAAAGATGTATGTCATATACAATCAAGTAACTACATGTACATGTATCTCATCGTTAATTGCCTTTTCCATGCTTACAAGCATCAGTTGAGCACCTATATAAACTCCCGCATTGCTGAGCACTCAAAGTAGCATGTGTGGAAGAAAATAAGACTTATAACTGACACTGTGCCACTATCTTATCGTTATCTACGTAGGTACAGGCCGGCGGGTTAGGCCAAGGTGGATTTAACTATCTCCATAACTTTTTCTATACAGCTGCGCTCCACTCGTAGCCTTCAAGTCGACATATCGACATCCTACAACCCAACAACCCTTCCAGCCGGCACATGCTGGAGATCGACTGCACATAATGATCAGGCGGTAGCACCAACCAACTCTTTTGCGCTCCAGCAAAAAAAAAAAAAAAAAACCTAAACCACCAGTCCTGAACCCAACATCTACATACTGAACCTCACCACCATGGCGCCAACAAGCAAACCCACTACCACCACCACAGCCTCCAAAGGCACGAACCCAGCGCCCGACTACGCCGCCACCATGAACCGCATCCAGCTACACCTCGAAGCGCGGCTCAACGCCGCGCGGTCCTTCCTGCCCTCGCGATCCACTACAAACACCACCACCATCGGTGGCAGCAACGGCGCGTTCTCCATGCTCACCGGCGCAAATCCGCAGTCGCAATCACAAGCCCTCGCGGCCGCCGCGCGCGAGGCCGAGGAGGCCGAGTTCGAATCGGAGCGGGGCCTGGACCCGAACGCGGGGATCGGCCTCGTTCGGCCCCGGACGCCGGCGGGAGGGGGAGGAGAAGCGGACGGGCGGACGGCCCGGGATCGCGAGTTGCGGGGACGACTGCTTCTGGGGAAGAAGCGGGGGAGAGGCGGCGAGGAAGAGGGCCGGATGAAGCGGGTGCGTGCGGAGGAGAGCAGTGATGAGGAGGCGGGGCGCAGCGGGCTTGGGAGGGCGAAGAAGATGAAGACGAAGGTGAGTAAGCGGTCGCGGGAGGAAATGGAGGGGGCTAGGGCTGAGGCTGGGAATGAGAGCGGGGATAAGCTGGATGGTGATGGGAGTAGTAGTGGTGGTGGTGTTGTTGGTGTTGGCGCGATGGCTATCGATGCGCCAGCGGTGCCCGAGACGCCTCTAGTGGTAGAGAAGGCCGAAGTCGATGCGCGCGATGGGGATGATTCCGAGGGCAAGGCCGAGAAGCCCTCGGTCGAGCAGGCGGGAGATGGTGCATTAGAACAGACTATTGTAGATGAGAGCTCGAAGAGGAAAAGGCGGAAGAAGAAAAAGAAAAAGAAGTCGAACGATAAAATCAACGACAATTAGACTATTCTTCATGACGCAGAGCGCTCGCCATCGCATATCAGAAGGGCCCCTGCAAGTACCCAGCCGCAATGGTTCTCCTATTTTGAGGCGGCGAGGATAATCACGCTAGCATGCACGGCAAAGGCGAAATGGACAAGAATAAAGCATTGATTCGGAACGGCTTTCTCTGTTCCTAGTTGATGGAACCTTGGCAGCTATTGTGTTTCGCCCGACGGCCTAAGGTACAACATGATTACGTCCTTACGAGCGCAGAAAGTTGCTCAAGAACTAGTGTCCCGCTTGTAGACTGTCCGGCGGATTACAATAGTCTTCCTTTTCCTCTTCTTCCTCCGGACCGACAACAAGAATCTTTGGTATTGTACATCTCTGGAGCCTCACACTTGAAGCGCCTATCGGTTGCTTCCTTGAATGCTTGCCTCCCCTTTAGATAACTAGAATGCTCGGCCGTTATTTCGATGCCCACATTACAGCGGTCGGACCCCGACCCACCTTAGATGTTATGTAATATTCTTAATGCCCAGCGCTTTAACTTTTTGGTATTTAACAAAATAAACAGAAAGATATCCAAAAGTATAGCGAAGAGGAAGAATGGGTTGAAGAGAGAACACGGAAGAAAATTCGTGATAAGCATGTCCGATATCGTAGAAACGTAGTCGTGGTCTTTCATTCGTTGAGCCCTAAAAGGTTTGCATATATTTCAGGCATAAATCGCTCTGTATAAAATAACAAATACCCTCCGCCCTGGTATAATATGATGCCACAGTATAATACGTTTAAGATGTGAAATGTAGAGGGAATTCCTAGGATTTGTAAGCGTAAGCTACTGTATCCGCTTGCGCTTTCGATCTTCATCTCCCCTCGGGTCGTCTTCATCTTCTCGCTCCACCGTATCCGTCGGGTTCAGAATGTGAGCCATGCTTCCTCTTCTTGTTGGTGGGGCAGACATGTCTTTGACTGCAAGGTTCTTGTTCTCCCGGTTGGCCGAAGTCCAAGTCCAGTTATTTAAACTTTCTAGGCCATTACCAATACTACCATTCGAGAATGGAGCTGGTGGAGTGGCAGGCCGCGACAACGAATAGACCGGTGGCGGCTCGCGACCCCGCTGATCCTCCACCGGGATTCGACTAGGAGAAGACGGCCACTGCGATGAAGGTGGCCCAGAAGACAGGTACGGCGGTGGATTAGGCTGCCATCCATGGGCTCGGATATCAGCTGAAGTATGCCGTCTAGGTAAGCCGCTTGGAGGCGGTTCAACCGTAGCGAGCGGATGAGGTCCAGCAGGCGGTGGTGGCGCTTGAGTTCGAAGCGGAGAGGGCGATGACTGGGTTGTAGTTCCACCGATGGACCCATATGGTCGTCGTGAGCTTATGGACAGGTTGGAAGGCACTGGCGGCCGATAGAAGTTTGCCCCGCGCGCTTGATGCACGCCTATCCTTCGTTGGTCATCCTGGGCTAATTGTCTTGGTGATACTGGCGGATTTTCAAGATTCGCGAACAGCTGGCGACTACTTGAGAAGGGTTGGTCATGTGGTTCATCAATTGAGCGAAAGAAATCAGTTTGACGTTGGATTTCGCCTTGCAACGTAAGAACTGCGGTCATGTTAGAATAACAAAAAATTTTGCACAATGCGACATGTAGATCTCACTGTCTCTATGGATAGGATTATCAGGCGGGACAAGGCCGAGGACCGTTCTTGACAATTCCTGGTTGAACTGAAGCAGACGGCTCATGGTGTCGGCCATTGCTTGTTGTTTGATATGCATATAATGCGCGTTCTCTTCGCTGCGCTGCAGCCTAGTGGTGACTTCGTATAAAGAATGCTCTATACCCGCCATCCTCGGATCTGAACCGTCATGTATGGGTGGCATTGGTTCCACTGGTGTGCCCGGCTGCGACGGGGTTGGCTTTTGGTTATTATACTCTCGATGGACCAACGCATGGCGGGAGGCTCGTCGCTTGATCTCGCGCAGTCCGACCAGATCGCCTCTCTTGAAATTCCCATTGCCATGCTTGAATTCCCAAAGAGCTGTCTCAGGAGATCCGGTGTGGAACACATCGCTCACTGCAAAACTCCGTTGGTTAATAAACCGTATATTAGAGAAGAGCTGCAATCTCTACACGAACCTTTGTGAAAGCCATACATATTTAGCTGCCTGACAAACGAGGAGATGTTCGTATGCTTGAAGTATTGGCTATTATCGGATCAGCCTTGTTTCCAGATCACTGAGACGAGGAACATACGCGAGGACCTTGGAAAATTCATGCGAAGGCGACATGACGAAGCTTTCGGCAGAGTTCGACCAACTGATAAGGTGTTGTATGTTTGGATCCTCTAACATGCTGCAAAGCAGTTAGTGTCTGCGCCTGTGGCCTGTCCCAAGGCCCAAGGGATGCGTACTTGTAGAGTTTGTGAATAAATGCCGTCTGAACTATCTTCGGTTGGTGAACAGCGGCCGCTGCTGCAGCAGGCGCAGGCATGGTCGTCGAGTTAGATGTTGTATTGTGATCGGCTGAGAGGGTATTGCTCTGGCGGTCGTTTGGATCGCTACCTTCTCCCTCGAAGCTCTTGGTAGCGCTCTGCGGGACGGAGGAACTAGAAGGTATCGTGATATCC
The DNA here is from genome assembly GCA_022376535.1 of Xylariaceae sp. FL0662B. NCBI lineage: Eukaryota > Fungi > Ascomycota > Sordariomycetes > Xylariales > Xylariaceae > Xylariaceae sp. FL0662B. Next base: position 93,754 of record JAJJKD010000047.1, read on the forward strand.
ATTGGCTCTCCCGCCGGCGAAGGGGCCGACATTTTTATTGTTGGTGTGGATGTAGAAGTGGTAATGATTGGAACCGTACGTGCGCCCATGCTTCCGTCTGTCTCGTTTCCGGAGGTATGTCGCAGCGCACTCTCACTCGCGGTGTCCATCTAGTCTACGAAGTAGTAGCGGAGTTAGCAGGATCAGAACGAGACGTTCCAGACAAGTAACAAAGGAGACCAGACACAGTATATCCATGACTGGGTAATGTACTCAATTTCTAGAAAGTGCGAAAGGACGAACCGCATTGCTTCCAATTTGCAATTGTATTCTGTTCAGGGGCTCCCTGACAAATCTGAACAACAAGCCTTTGTTCGCGGTTGAAGTCTTCCTGCTCGTTCCCGAACATCTGACATGGGTGCCCTTCAAGCAAATTGTCGTAGCAGTCAGCCTTGCAGATTGATTATAGCCCGCAGATTTTGCTGGTGGGGGCTGAGGAGGGAGTTAACATAGGTAGTTCGTAACTCTTGGTGTGCTAGGCGCGAAGCTGCGAAAGGGATGGGGGTCGAAATGTAGATATGGTGCTATGTAGAAGCTCGGCGATATTTGTGGACCATAAAAAGAGGTATTCATCGATGTGCGAGCGCAAGGTGGATGTAAAGTACAGGTATGTGTACGTATGTATGTATGTCGGTATGTATGTATGTAAGTTTGTGTGTGTGTATGTGTGTATGTTGTATGTATGTAGCTTGGTAGATATATGTATGTACGTATTTGCAAATGGAAGGTAAAGGAGTTCATTGGTGACCTCGGAGCAGGGGACTATGTACGGATGGCAAAGCCCAGACCCGCCGGTGATGCCCCGGCCTGTGTGGCGCTTTGGGGCATGTATACATGCCTACATAGGTACATACATACAGTGATATGCGTACATATGTACATACAAAGTACCTACATATCTGCTATCGCTCCAGGGATGGCTCAAGACCTCAACTTGGAGCAAATAAGTGAGCTCAACGCGCGATTCTAACCCGACCAATGAGTTGCAGTACAAAATGGTGAAGCGAACAAAACCTCGAAACCTCAATCAAATCCTTGATTAGGTTATAAAAATCGAATTAACAATTGTCTGAACGAGTGTCTGAATTGTGAGAGAGATGAACGAAGGTGATGGGTGGGATATGATGGGGGACGCCAATGCCTCGCCCCGAGATGGATGGTCCCGCTGCGAGAGAAAAAGGCCATATGTTGGTGCCGCGGTTCCGTAGTTGGGGGCTCTCTTTGGATCCTTCTTCCAATGTCTTGGCCCAGTTTGACCATGATCCTCTTGCCTCTTGCCTCTTGCTTCTTCGATCTGGAGCATTGTGGAGCAACAACTTGTGGTCCAAACTCAGATCATCTGTGTATTGCCGCTGGGCGAACCCGCCGGCCAGGGCTGTCAGGAGGAGCACAGACGCATGTATGTGGTTAGAAAGAGTTCGTACGTAGAAGGCTGTTAGGGAAAACGTGCAGGACGTGAGACAATGGGTCATAGAATAAACCTTCCTATGGCTTCTAGACTTCTAGAACGTGTTCGCGTCTCACTATCCCGATCGCAGGTGATCTTGAGGGCTTGGATATGAGCGGGGGGGGACAGTGAGAGACGGTCATGGCACAGGGACAATCAGGGACAATCCGCATTCCACGATCCACATTCCACCCACTCAACCCCGTTATCATTCACGAGGTCCCGAGGTTGCTCGTCAATAACAAGGAGAAAATGAGATGAACACTGAACAGAAACTCAAATGACGCCTTAATTGGGGAAATGCCAAGCAGAGACTGAACTTACTGTAGTTGTTATTGGTAAGGAAGAGAGCCGGCTTGCAAGGAGCTAACCTAGTTAGGCCAATGCTAATTGCAACTAGATAGACTTTCTGCTTGGGACAGAACTTGATGTTCCCTACCTAAGCAGGTATACAATTGAAGTTAGTTGATGCAGATGACAGGCGGCATGTGAGGGTGGGGGTCATGAACGATTCCCCTTTTCGTGCTGAGCGACAATTAACCTTAGTACTATGTAGCTCTAGTGGGAATAGTTCATTTCACAGAGTCAAATGCCTTGTAAATTATATGTATGTATGTGCTACCTACATATATCTATACTTACTTACCTATACCTATCTAAATATCAATATTTAGGTGCATGTACAGATCTAAGGCAGATTAGGTATGTAGACACTTAAATAGATTAATTCTATGTAAGTACAATGTAATGTGGCTTGTATTACCTGTCTGTATTACCTATTCATTTACGTACTCTCGATGGCGACAACATTGAAGTGCGATGAGTTCTTATTAATTAGGTATAGATCGAAGGCCAGACTTCGGTACTTGACATATAGCCTATGTAGTTAGGCAGTTACCTCCATGCCGATATCTCACAATTCCTTTTAGCACTTACACAATATCTTCCTCAATTGTTATTCAACCCCCGTAAGTCGAACTCAGTATACTTGCTCAACAAGTATAGGAACTATTCAAATTACCTATTTATCACTTCCTTGGGTATGTTCCGAGGTTTACTGCAGATTATGAGACATGCAAGACATACATATGTACCAGTCAGTTAGGATATACCTAACTAACTAATTCAATACTCGCATGTCCATATATTTGGTTAACTTTGGTAGCTTGGCGTACACGGCACAGGCCTACTACATACGTAGCAACTCGAACATGATTTACAGCCCCCATAAGCACGTAAGTTGTTCCATGACGACACGTCTTCAGCCACTTGTTGTCCACAGGCTGACAGACTATAAATGTATACTGAGTTGTTTCATCACATAAATGAAGCTAATAATGGATCATAGCCGGAGTTATCGCACATCCGGTCTTCCAATCCCAGACCACCAAGGCCAAAATGAACCACGATCAGACATTAGTACATATACATGGCATGATTAGAGTCCTATCGTTATGCAGTCTCCGTTGCCGAAACAGGCCTTTGGGTGAGTTAGGTAGATCCTGACATCCCTGGATGGGACTTTACTACTTACACGTATGGCTTGAAGTTATTACATACGTAGAAAACGGGATGTTGACGAGGAGGGGTGACATTCAGTCCACCTTTCAGTTCCAACACACCTCACATATGTACAGGCGATCTCCAATGACCCCGGCATGTCATTTCTTTACTAAGACTACCCTTTTGGTTGCATCCTTGGGTATTCTGGCCAGATTCGGCCAAAGCTAGCCCAGCTGGATTGGTGTTCTCTTTGGGTACTCCAACGCTGAGATCTGAGTGGTTATCGCAACAGATACGAATATTCCTAGCTCATTTCATCTATAAAATTTGGCCTTCCTTTTAAACCAACCGGAGACAAACATGTATCAGATCTCCTGCACAGAACCCCGGCTACTCGACCCCAAGATATACGTACACAGAGCACGTCAACGTTCTTCAGATGTGGTCCGACTACACAATTAATCCAGGTACCAGCTCCTTCAGCCTACTAACAAGGATACATAGCTGGTTCTTAGATCTCATTGGTAGCCTTTTCATATCCAGCCAGCTGTCTTATCCTCATATCAGGAAAGTAGTTCATAGGTCGCCGGTATATTCGAGGTTTCCGGACCAGTAAGATGTCGGGCATAGTATCCGAACAACACAACGGGCTTGAACGTTATACGACGCATCGAGTCCTGATCAACACAACCAATTTTCCATCAGCCCAGAATCCAAGGATCATCAAGCTATGGCTTAATCGAACGTCAACCCCAAGTTTCATGAACATTTTCTCAGCAGTCCTGTAGCCAGGGTTGTACATACGGTCCCGGACGACTCGTTAATTAGGCTATCGGCCTCAAATACCAGGGACGATCGGTACCGTCGACCGGAATGCGTCGATCTAACAGTTGACGCCCACTCGGAAGTTTTACCACTTCGTAGATCATGGACTAGTGAAGTTGTGAGAGTTTGGTATACGCATTGCGATACATAGCTACGAAGTAGTAGCTGCTTGTTCTACTTCCGCGCTTATACACGCGCGAATGGTTCTAGCCTTGGGTATTCCCTCCAACCATCGCAATCTCCACCTACATACCGACCCCAAACTTTTCTCCATCGACCCCAAGGAGGCGGTGGCCTCGGCTATGAACGTGATACAACTCTTGGCTTCTGGCAGTTCGTTTAGGTATCTTGACTAACTGGTTCTATGTCAGCATGGAAGCGTCTTCAATTATGTGTAACCCGCTCGCCAGTCTCGGCTCTTCGTCGCCGCATCCACTGGTCGACTTAATTTCAACTGCATCTTAATAATATATCGGGTGCGTTGTTAGGCGCGGGGACGATAACGATCTCTGTAGCGAACTGTCGATCGTCAATCTGTATTGAGTAAACGCATCAGTTGACACTGCCGGAAAGAGTGCCTCAAACTGGCAAGCAAGGGATTTAATTCCTGCTGTTGCAGAAAAAACATGCAGCCTTGATCCGTTTCAAGGTGTCGTCCAACCACGACTGGGCTGGATGCTTCACGGAGATTCTTCACGTGCGTTGCCGTTACCCTGCATAATCAACATGCAAGCAACTTGCAAGGAGAGCAGGGAGACGGGCCCGAGAATAATACTGGACGTGTCCGCGTTTACAAGCTGCATCCCGCATCAAGCCTGGTGTGCAGTTGGTCAGTAGCATTTACGCCTACTGCCTGCATCAGAAGTCTGCCGCGAAGCACTGCTCTAATCTTAGCACCGTTCGAAAAGCGATGTCTACTCCGCCTCTCATCTGTGAAGACTATCTATAATTATCCAGACAATACTACTCATCCAACGTAAGGTCTACCCCTTTATATTTATGTCAGTCGCCTTGCAGAAGAGAGGTAGCACCAAGAGGATCGGCTAAAACAGGATCCAGGGCGATCTCTAAGCGCAGAAAGTCGCATACATACGCGCCTATCACGCCTGCAATTGATGTCGCATTCGGGGAATCTAGACGCAGGTACTTGATGGTTCCAGTGTATGACCTACGAGTTGGCCTGGCATTACAGATTACACATCGCAGACACACGGCTGCAATTGCAGATGGCTAAGGATGGGGGCAATAGCTACGCTTCGAAGCCGGAATGAATCAGATCAGCCTCTGCGCCAGAGTTTTGGAGATTCTGGTGCGGAAGCAACCTTGTCTAAGGTTATCTGTATGGTTATCGAGTGAGTTATCCCCGTCGATGCGAGATGTCTGGAGAACTTAGTCAAAGCAGCTTGCTTTGCCTCATACAGACTATTAAACCATGCAAGCCGACGGCCCCAGGGGTTCGCGACATACTACACCGTCAAGCTCGACAGACTACCGTGCTTCCTGCAGACTCAAGCGTAATTTCACAACGAATTGTATAGCTGTCGTATACAGTCCCCCAGCGACGGCATGAGTTCATCGCTACCCACGTTGGCATACCTAACATACTGCTTGAAGATCCAGGGCTTAAAGCCTATTCGTCTTCAGCGTCGCATCAGACCTCCAATTTGCTTCCCGTTTCAACAAGAAGGATGTCAATAAGTTGCCTGCTCAACGACATGGCTTTGAGTCGCTGTATAATTGCAAGTGGTTCGCGGCCCATTGCCGGAGCGGCAGGCTTGCCAGGGGTTTCTCCGTGGCTCCAACTCGCTGGTACCACACCACATATGTTTCCAGTGAGCCCGCCCTTCACGGCCATGCATATGCGGTTGGCAGAAGGATGGCGGCGAAGTCGCAAATGCAACGCGCATGCATGTTCGCCGGCCGCACATCCCGTCATATTGGGCTTGCAGCATGACGTTTACTCCTCAGACATCGCGCTGGGAGTTTACGGCGTGTGTCACAATCTACTTCGAGAAGATTACGAATCATTTGAAACCTCGAACGTGGTTATTCCTTCTACCCATATTTGGTCAAGCCCGTCAGAGGCTCAAGTCACACCATTGCGGCGCAGTATATAGCACTTTTCGGTGAGGCCCCCGGGGCTTCTCGCCGCGCTAAGCGTCTGCTGTTTCCGCCGCGAGCAGGCAAATTAGGAGGCTTGGTGATACCGCCAAGGGTAGCACCAACCCCAATGATGATAATATATCGTTGTGAAAGCCTTACCAAGGTTACATGGCCTTTGGCTCCTACGTACAAGGCATTGTCGATGTCGAGATGGAGTCGCGGATGGACTATTCTCATGATCCCGCCCCTACCCCCGTGCCCCGTCTTTGCTTTCTCTTCCCGTCCCGTCGAACTGTTGCTTCCTTGCATGAGAATCCTCAGGACAGATCCATCCCGCCCCGTAAATCACGCTGCAGATCTCGATCATCGCGGGTAATCCCTTCATCCCCAGAGTGGGGGCGTTTCGAGCTCTATATTGCCTACGGCGAGGCTCACTACACATTTCGACGGCTTGGTCTACGCCGCTATTGTTGATTTTGATAGAACATGTCTTAGTCTCCTGTTATTCCCTTGCTAATAGTAAATGAATAGAAGTAAAGAATGGTGAACGTAGATCGTGTTCACTAGTCGAATATTCACAAATGTCGAGGCTCTCAGCAGGCTGTCCTTCTTGTCGCTTCTGCTCATCCGCGACCAACGGCGTGATTCCAAGTGCGATTCCATGCTTCCCCAGTTGCCTCACCGGTTGGCGAGATGCTGCAGAGAAACCAACAGCTCACCACGTTGCAGAAAACTTTCCAATAACACTCTCATTAGGAACCCCTTCGCCCCCCTGGCATCCCCGCCAAGCCTTTCCATATATCTCTTACCTGTAGCTTTGTCTGTCTGTGAATCGAGTTCTCGAATGCAAAGTACAGTTGCTGCAGAAGAGATTATCTACCGGCATACGAGTCTGCTTAGACGAGGATACATTACCCTCCTTGATCCCCGTTTCTCCTCTGGCACCAAGACATTCATGGTCGACGTTGGCCGGTACAGCCTTTGATCACTCTGAAACACTTCTCTTCGGGTTGTTAACTGAATGCTACTTCACCTGTGATGAACGAGGTAGTCAATCTCTCCGGCTCGCCATTGAGAATATCGAATCATGCAGGAATGGTGATCAGTCTCTTTCACGTACTTGCCACGACAATTTCAGTTTTTTCTCTCATGTACATTAACTATGGTTACTGTCGCTACCATAGTTAAACATATAACGGTAGTGTCGCCGGCCTTGGTCTGCACTATTTGTGCCCTCTATCATACGAGAGGAGGTCATCAATGCTAACCCCCCTTCTCTTGCAGGACATGAGAAAGGGATGGGCTCAGAGAAGTGCCGGCCTTCATTTACCTCTAACAGAGATGATATTTATAGATAAAACGCTCTACGGAGGTAACTAATCAAGCATGCCGTTGCTTTCCTCGTAGGTAGTCTACTGTTCGGGTTTGCTACCTGCCCCTTGGCTGCATGAACCACACGCGGACAACAGTATCCTCCTGTGTCCGCCGCCCACATGCAGTCCGCGGTAGCTCATCATGTCGGAGAGCTCTAGATCCTGATGTCGGCCGCTGTGTTTAATTGATCTAATGTTGATGTCAGAATGGTCGCGTCGTGATGAATGAACTGCCTTACGTAGCGAGTAGTGCTTCGATGCCCCTTTTCTCAGTCCCGCGCGCAAGGACCTCCGTCAACCTTGGGCACTTCAACAACAAAGTTGCGTTTTTTACATAGGTTTCTTCTACGATATAGATGATTTTCCTGTATCGTAAGCGCTCCTAGTGTAACATTATTTTGATCGAATATCATCGAACCCTATCCTCCCAAGGAATAACGCATACCATAATTTTGGGCAAGGGTACAGGGGAACAGACAAAGGAAGACTGCGGAAAGAAATCTATATAATATATAAGAAGGCTGTAGAAGATAGTAGGCATTGGTTAAGGTCTCCAAGATAAGAATACTCTCGTAACACACTTTGACCAAATGGCAATGTAATCAGGAAAAACCCTTAGACACATTGAGACTAATACAGGGATATGGTTTAAATATGGTATAATGCTGGCTGATTCTCATTATTTGATGCAACTGTTTAGTCATTGGAAATAATGAACGAATGTAAATTCCAGATATACTGTAAGATCTCTGAAGATCTGATAAGACGAGAAGTGGGTATCTTATTCAAGCAAATAGCCTATTGTGGACAATATAACTTAACCTCAAACACAGCCTAAGCGACTTGGCATGCTCAGAAGGAAAATCTCACTCGAGGCTCTTCAACTAATCTCAGACCTCTAGCGTCGTCAAGTAGAGTTGCCCATATGCCAAGAGCCAGGTAAACAGGTAATAGGTGCTACACTAGAGACCACCCTGCTATTGGCCCCAATAGGCAGCTACCAAGGATAAAGCCGCGAGCGGAAATATTTCCGTTATCCAGATAATCATCATGAAGGCCCCCGTATTTTTGAGGTGTTCGTTTTTGGTTGTCTTTGTCGAGTCCATGTAGCGCCCAAGGTCAGACTTCTGGGCAAGGCAACCACCCCTTTTGGCACGTTTGAAACTGATGCCGGAATGGTACCGCTAAGACATAGTCAGATCATCGCTAGGACTCTATCTAGTGTTTTGTATTATCAAAGCACCACGAACTAGCCGTATCAACAATGTTGGCGCGAAGCTACAGATCAATGTTAGTCCCCGCTTCTTTAGGCTATCAGGGGTGTCATTGTTCGGCCATCGTTGCCTCTGGGTTGGCCATGGAAGTGGCAGTGGCAGACGCGATAGATATGCCAAGAAGAGAGTTCATGGCGACGGTCTTTATTTTGCTGGAATACCTGTTACCTACCTAGTCTATCTGGTGGCCAAGCTAGGTCTGCCAAGAAGTTGTGGCCGTGTTGTCGAGCCAAAGTTTAACACTGCTCTTAACGCGAGACGACACTCTTTAGATACTCTTTCGAGCAAATCTATGACGGGGATATTCCATATTGAGGGAGATGGAGGCTTGAGATACACGAGGAAGTCCGTACGTAAATGGGAACTTGGTCTTGGGTATCCACGTACCATATCATCACCCCTACGAAGCGATTTTGTGGCAAGTGTTTGATAACGACTATGGGAGCATAAGGGACTTGATGAAAGGAAATTGGTGATACTCGATCTTGGTCCTTTTTACTAATATTTGCCATGAGATGCACAATTGACAACGTATATCTTACATGAAAATAATTGGTTGGTGTTAATACATACGACATACTATTAGATATATAACTTCTGCACACAACAATAGGTTGATATTATATCAAGGTTATATTTTTTCAAGTATTGAGCACCATTATCAATACGTTATCGAGTGCGGAAAACTGCTCGAATCATTCTTTGAAAGGAGAGTTTCACCAAGCTCAACTAAAAGCAATGCGTATGCGGATATATATTTCGTTGAGGGGCTTTCGAAGTATAACGGCCCAGCGTATGGCCACGTGTATATAAGGAGGCTCTGCCTCCTATAGCTTTACCTTGGGCTCTCAATACACTAAGCACTACGCTCCTCATAACTTCGTACCATATAGACAAAGATCAAATACACTGAACATGAATCTGTGTGCTCTGAATGGATATAAGTAAAGCTTGGTCCCTTTATATCAAGCGAAGTTATTGTAGTGTGTTTAGACCGTGGTGAATTCGAGCCAATGGCGTTCTCAGGTGAAAGGGTGCAATTTCAAGCCTCGCGCCATGCAAATTGCGCCCAACAGAAAGAAGAAATATGTTTCAAAACATAATCTTGAAGAACATTCTAGACCTTGAATAATTTTACCAAGAATGCTATAGTTGGGTCCTAAATTTGGACGGCTCAACGGAGGACTGAACCAATGGCCATGGGAGATAATTCCAGTGGTAGGACAGTCATGCTTATGTCGAAATCCTCCCTGAAGCCACCGGGGAAACCGCTCAAGTGGCATACGTAACTCGCACTCAACAGAAAATCTAGGTTGATAGTCAGCTAGCGCTGAGCGAGCCTTCAAAGGAGATAACGCGCTGCGCGAAGCCAGAAATGCAGTGAGCGCCCACCGAACTTCCGAGGGGAAAAGTGCTTGATAAATCATAATACATGGTAGAAATACTCGATCGTAAGTGCCTAGATTGATCCAGTGTTATACTGGCGCCTAATTGTCCTAATTGTAGTTGTGGATATTCGAATTTTATAACTTCAACTGGCCACTAGGCGTCATGCTTCTTCTGCCTTATCACATAATATGCTTACCTAACATACTACATTGTCAGGGGAAATCGTACATTGATGTAAAATAAGTAGTTAATAGTTTCTTGCTCCACTCCATATACCAAACGAAAGGGGACCAGGGGACTACCTGGAGAATCCGAGGCATCATGAATAATCTCATAGTTTCACAAGATTTATGTTTCACCAGGAAAAAACAAGGAAAAAATTGAACCCATCTAGATTGCGCGACCTATCAGATCGAGAATAGCGACGCCTCCTCTCACAACCTATGGACCGGACAAGTTAGATAGATAAAATAGATGACAAGTAATCCGTAAGTAAATCAGCTTATATGCATGTGATTCGATCGAGCTGAAAACTTTTCCAAAGGTATAACTTCCTTCCGTTGCTATTGAATAAGAAGTGTAGATTAATAAGCCCCAGAGAAGATCGGGCTCATGGTACACTAGTTCCAGGTGTTTGGAAAGTCGAAATAATGATGTATCTGCCTAATACATTCTCGGTTACTAGATTCAATACTAATAATGAACTTGGTTATTTAAGGTAAAGTGCGTACTCCCGATCTCGACTAGGAAAGCAGCCTCAGAGCTAACGGCCTACCTAGTATCTCGCCTATCCAAAGACACTACTGCCAAGCCATGTACACAGATAACTTTGGAAGTTCATATATCTTTCTTATAATACGGTCAGAGTTAGAGGTCGGGGTTAGGTGAGTAGGAAAAGGGTTATAGTTTAGAGCTTAGAGTTGGTATTAATACAATGTATTTTTGATGATATTATCAGATGAGATTTTGAATCTGGGATTGATATTGGATTGACATTGATCTGCACTCTAGCCTGTATGAGATCCCATGTAACGCCTGTGCAGAGGTGGAGCTAATGGATTTTACACATAACCGTGGCTGCGTGGGTTCTTTAGAAACTTCGGGCAAGTAAAGACACCGATGGCCGAGCCCGAGAAAACCGCAACCCGCACCGTGGGACCCTGTGGGATGTATGTAAGGGTGATGGACACTTATTTAATTACAAGATTCCCCGGTTGTGGTATTGCGCACAGACCACGCCCACAATGCCTATCGTATCTCCGACCTAAGCAGCCAAGTAACGGGGCTAAAGCTGGGCGGGATTTCCCAGTTCGGTGACTTTAACCAACCCGGTGTGGGCATCCATGGCATCACCACTCCACTGGCTCCATGCGGCTCGACACTTAGACGCCATTTGAAATCCGTCCGCACGTCAAGAACATTATTCTTGTTAGGCATTGGCCGCGTCGATCACACCCACTCGTCGTACTACTATCCTGCTATCTTGATGGATGTATGAGAGACCGCTATGTCGCTTGTTGCTATGGACCGACTCCGATGCCGAACGCGACATGTGGCGGCTTATTTGCAATTCCAGTGTCTCTGATGTCTCAGATGTATCCTTTGTTTTCAACAAGTAGTGGCTAGTTCCCTGCCAGCTCTGTTCTCGCCTTGTATATTTTTATTAGTAGTAGTACCTATTATCATTATCTCCCCCTGGCGTTTAAAAATCAAAGAAAGCTCCCAAGATAATGACGCAACTTTTGTGATTCTCTCTCGAGTTTCTCTTTCGAGCGCGTTATTTCATCCGTATGCGCTGAGCTCCCGGTCAAGTCAAAATGGACTACGATCGACCAACTCCAGCGGACACAGATGTGCCTGGTGGATTTCCCGAAACGCCGTCCTCATTCTCCCACCACCAAGCCACCTCGAGCCGCGAGTTTCCCCTTGTCAGTCAAACAACCACCGCATCAGTAAAGAGATCAGAAGCTGTAGGTGGCTCTGTTTCTACCTCGACCCAGCGTGGAGAGACAAAGAATGCCTACCTCGGCGCCGACACGACAGCGCCTGCGGCTGCATCGACGACCGCAGAGGCAGAGCCCAGTGACGTTAATCTAGATTCTTCCTCTGAGCAGACGTCGGGTCAAGCTACGCCGGATGGCGGGATACAGAAGGCTGCTTCAGACAAGATATCATCTAGAGAATCCGAAGTCACTGACGTTGAACCTCGTTTCGAGCCCATTAGGCCCGAAGCAGAGCATTCCGAATTGGGACGCACCAAAAGCACCGCAAGGACCGAAGAAGATCTGTTCCGGGTACTCTCTCGGCGTCGAAGCGCGGCCTCGGGAGCTGAGTCGCAGGAAGAACACGATGAAATTGAGCGGCTGATGTCGCGCATGTTTGGCGCAGCCCGTCAGCAGCATAGCGAGGAGGAAAAGACTCGGCATTCTGGCGTCGTCTTCCGTAACCTTACAGTCAAGGGCGCTGGTCTCGGCGCCAGCTTGCAGCCTACGGTTGGCGACATCTTCCTAGGCCCGCCGAGATTTCTAAAGAACCTGTTGACGAAAGGACCGAAGGCTGCTACGGGGAAACCGCCCGTTAGGGAGCTACTTAGCAATTTCGACGGTTGCGTCCGGCCTGGTGAAATACTCCTCGTCCTCGGCCGGCCGGGGTCCGGTTGCTCGACGTTCCTCAAGACATTCTGTAACCAACGAGCTGGTTTCGAGGATGTTCTGGGTGAGGTAACCTATGGCGGTACGGATGCAAAGCAGATGGCCAGCGATTTCAGGGGCGAGATTATCTACAACCCGGAAGATGACTTACACTACGCCACATTGTCAGTCAGGCGCACCTTAACATTCGCACTCCAGACGCGCACGCCCGGAAAAGAGTCTCGGATGGAAGGCGAGAGCAGAAACGACTATGTTAGGGAATTTCTCAGAGTGGCGGCCAAATTGCTCTGGATCGAACATACTATGGACACGAAAGTTGGCAATGAGTACATCCGGGGAGTCTCAGGCGGAGAGCGCAAACGTGTCAGTATCGCCGAAGCTCTTATTACTCGAGCCAGTGTCCAAGGCTGGGATAACTCCAGCAAAGGTCTCGATGCGTCGACCGCTGTCGAGTACGTCCAGTCACTTCGGGCCCTTACGAACATGGCCCAAGTCTCAACCGCCGTTTCATTATACCAGGCTGGGGAGTCCTTATACGACCTGGTCGACAAAGTACTATTAATTGATCAAGGTAAATGTCTATACTTTGGTTCGTCTGATCGTGCCAAACAATACTTTCTCGACCTTGGATTCGACTGCCCGGATAGATGGACGACAGCCGACTTCCTCACGTCCGTTACGGACCCTCACGAGCGTAGCGTGAAGCCCGGCTGGGAGAACCGCATTCCCCGATCAGCTGAAGATTTTGCCGACGTGTACAGGAAAAGCGATGCCTATCAGCGCAACCTTGAGGACATCACGGATTTCGAAGCTCAACTGGAAGAGCAGCGCCAAGCTCGCGGAGAAAATTTGTCAAAGAAAACCGAAAAGAAGAATTATACCATCCCGTTCCACCAACAAGTTATCGCTCTAACGAAACGTCAGGCCCTAGTTATGCTGGGCGACAAGGCTTCCCTGATCGGCAAATGGGGTGGCATCGTTTTCCAGGGACTCATCGTTGGAAGCTTGTTCTACAACCTCCCGGATACAGCTGCAGGCGCCTTCACTCGAGGTGGCGTGTTGTTTTTCATCCTGTTGTTCAATGCACTGCTAGCTCTTGCAGAACAGACTGCCGCATTCGAAGCCAAGCCGATCCTCCTAAAGCACAAGAACTTCTCCTTCTATCGGCCCTCCGCATACGCTCTTGCACAAACTGTTGTGGACATCCCGCTAGTTCTCGTTCAAGTCGTGTTGTTCGACGTTATCATATACTGGATGGCAGGCTTAGCTGCGACACCCTCTCAGTTTTTCATCTCGATCCTCATCCTGTGGACGGTCACTATGACCACTTACGCCTTCTTCAGGGCACTCTCCGCAATCTTCAAGACCTTGGACGATGCCACTAAAGTTACTGGGGTTGCGATTCAGATCCTCATTGTTTATACCGGTTACTTGATTCCTCCATCTGACATGCGTCCCTGGCTTGGCTGGCTGAGATGGATTAACTGGCTTCAATATGGATTTGAGTGTCTCATGTCTAACGAGTTCTATAATATCGTACTGGACTGCGTACCCCCATTTCTTGTTCCTCAGGGCCCAGGTGCTTCACGGGAACATCAGTCTTGCACATTGAGGGGCTCCAGTCCAGGAGACACTACAGTATCGGGAGCTGCATACATACAAGAGTCCTTCAACTATTCACGCGGTCATCTTTGGCGAAACTTTGGCTTTCTGTGGGCCTTCTTCATTTTCTTCCTCGTCATCGGGATGATAGGTATGGAAACGATGAAACCCAACGCTGGAGGCGCTGCCGTGACGGTGTTCAAGCGTGGGCAGGTACCGAGGACGGTCCAGCAATCCATCGAAACCGGAGGCAGAAAGGCAGATAAGGGCGACGAAGAATCCGGTGGCGCCAGCGAGAAGATAATTCCCTCCGGAGAAGACTCTGCGACCCAAGAAGAAGAAGACCAAAGAGCTATGCAGAGCGTGGCTAAAAACGAGGCTGTGTTCACCTTCCAGAATGTAAACTACACCATTCCATTCCAGGGGGGCGAGAGGAAGCTATTGCAGAACGTTCAAGGTTTTGTCAGACCTGGAAAGTTGACTGCTCTCATGGGAGCTTCCGGCGCTGGAAAGACGACACTGTTGAATACTTTAGCTCAAAGGTGAGATTGTGTTATGATGCATCAAGGGGAACGTGTGAACTGATATTTCTAGAATCAATTTCGGTGTGGTCACGGGCGATTTCCTTGTCGATGGTAGACCTCTTCCCAAGTCGTTCCAAAGAGCTACCGGGTTCGCCGAACAACTTGACATTCACGAGCCTACCGCGACAGTTCGAGAAGCCCTACAGTTCTCGGCGCTCCTACGCCAGCCAAGAGAGGTATCGAAGGAAGAAAAATATGCCTACTGCGAAACCATCATCGATTTGCTTGAAATGCAGGATATAGCCGGCGCCACAATCGGCAAAGTTGGAGAAGGTCTCAATGCGGAGCAACGGAAGAGACTCACTATCGGCGTGGAACTTGCGTCTAAGCCAGAACTTCTCATGTTTTTGGATGAGCCTACGTCCGGTCTCGACTCTGGAGCTGCCTTCAACATTGTCAGGTTCTTGCGCAAGCTGGCTGATGCGGGCCAGGCCATCCTCTGCACTATCCACCAGCCCTCTGCTGTGCTTTTCGAGAACTTCGACGAGCTTATTCTGCTCAAATCCGGGGGCCGTGTAGTGTACGCCGGTGATCTCGGCAAGGACAGCCAGAAGTTAATCAACTACTTTGAAAGCAACGGCGGTCCGAAGTGCCCCCCGAATGCAAACCCTGCTGAGTGGATGCTGGATACTATCGGTGCGGGCAACCCGGATTACAAAGGCCAAGACTGGGGAGACGTTTGGCTGCAGTCTACAAATTTCCAGGAACAGTCCAAGGAGATGGCGGAATTGATCGAGAGGCGCAGGAATATTAAACACTCGGATAACATCCAGGACGACCGTGAATACGCCATGCCTCTTTATACCCAAACCGCAGCAGTGGTCAAGCGCTCCTTCATTGCTTACTGGAGAACACCCAACTACATTATGGGAAAGATGATCCTGCATATATGTGAGTAGCATTTAATGTTGTCTAATCCCTTTCTGTCCCGCTTCAAGACCAAGGATTTGGTATAGGGGTACTCCTAGGAGTAGAAAATTCCTAAATCGTTCTTCACACTCCGATTTATCCATCAAATTGTCCAAGAGGAACAAGCACTGACACCCGATACTCTAGTCACTGGCCTATTCAACACTTTCACGTTCTATAAGCTTGGGTACACGAGTATTGACATGCAATCGCGCCTTTTCTCGATCTTCATGGTCCTCACCATCTCACCGCCGCTAATCCAACAACTCCAACCTGCCTTCCTCAGCTCCCGCGACATCTTCCAGTCCCGCGAGAACAACGCCAAGATCTACTCCTGGTTCGCGTGGACCACGGCCGCGGTGCTAGTGGAGATCCCCTACGCCATCGTCGCCGGCGCCCTCTACTACAACTGCTGGTGGTGGGGCGTGACGGGCTACAAAATGCTCGACTTCCCGTCCGGCTTCACTTTCTTGTGCATCGTCCTCTTCGAGCTGTACTACGTCGGTTTCGGCCAGGCGATCGCGGCCTTCAGCCCGAACGACCTGCTGGCGAGTCTGCTCGTGCCCATCTTCTTCCTCTTCGTCGTCTCCTTCTGCGGCGTGGTCGTGCCGCCCGCGCAGCTGCCGACCTTCTGGCGCCGCTGGATGTACTGGCTCACGCCCTTCCACTACCTGCTCGAGGCGTTCCTGGGCAACGCGATCCACGGGCAGCCGGTGCGCTGCGGCTCGGGCGAGTTCGCCCGCTTCACGGCGCCGCCGGGCCAGAGCTGCGAGGACTACGCCGGGCCGTACGTCGGCCAGGCCGGCGGGTACGTGCAGCTGGGCGCCGACGGCCTCTGCGAGTTCTGCCAGTACGCGACGGGCGACGAGTTCGGCCAGCAGTTCAGCGTCTCCTACGGCCACATCTGGCGCAACTTCGGCATCATCTGGGGCTTCATCGTCTTCAACTACCTTATCGTCTACTTTGCCACGTTCTTGCGGTTCCGGGGCAAGAATCCGCTTGGTGGTCTGTTGGCCAAGTTGAAGCAAAAGAAGGCGTGAAAAAGAATAGACGGCAATACTTAGAACAATGGGTAGAGCTAGAGCGATTGGGGACCCATTTCGCGGAAGGGGTATCGCTTGGATAGAATTCGGGCTGGCGAACAAAGTTTAGAATATGTGCTTCATGGTGTTTGTAACGGCTCTGTGGTAAATAACGAGCTATAGATATAGAAATGTTGTTTTATAAAGGCTTAAGTGTTCCTATAATTTAATTATGCTAAGTAATTGGTTTCTAAGGTTACTTTTATGTCATTTACCGCTTGACAATATTACAGGCTAGCTACTGCTTTTTTACTTGCGGAAGTGCTACATGCGTCCTTATCAGGAGATATTTTTACGAGAAGTCGACCTCTTTTCAGCGAGATCCTCGTACTCTACATTTTCATTGCTATTATTATCCAAGACGTCCCTATTCTCTACCTCCCCACAGACTCTATTAGTCGCGTTTGTAATCACTAACGAAAACGTTGTTGAATATGGGGTGGGAAGGCTCTAGGCACAGCTTATTACCTAACAATCGGCTCAGGAGCTTACCTAATAGAATAGGGAGACATATATTTACCTTCGAAAGTCAATTATATCGCAAGCCCAATATTCTAGAGCGGACTAAATTAGCTTTGTCTCAGGGTACAGCGATGTTGATATGTAACATTACACCGCCTAGATATTGTGATGGATACGACTTCATTCTAGAAGCCCACAACTATGGGTTACTTAGGATCCTAATAAGGTTATTCTAATGAAGATATTTATATTAGTATTCTGACTATATTTCAACTCACCTAAAGGTATACGTTTCAGTATTATTATTAAACCAGCCAAGGCTTTACATGAAGCATTTATACCCTTTTAAGTCACAGTGATAAGCTTTAAGTTAATAAGGTTTAAATTATAGCGTATATTATTCTCTACTTTTTGCTAATAATTATCAATAGTAGTAGAGATATCATAATATCAGGAGTCAAACTGTACTTGGCCATTCTCTGTAGTTAGAAAACTGCATGTATGAGATTTTCAAGATAAAGTTGTATATGTCGAAACGCAGAAAGGAAGGTAGTTTTCTAAAGAATGGGATGGGGTGGTTGGGACTTGTAGCAATCCATCCCCCCAGGTTGACTGACAGCTTGGGTAACCTTGTTAGTTGCCTTCCTATGAAATTACTATGATGCTCGCTTTCCCAATATTTCGAGCTATATAATCCATTATAAGTGGTAGTATAATTACTTAGTCGTCATTATTTACATGTTATAGCAAGACTAGGAAAATAGTCTCTAAAAAAAGCATACAAGTCTCATGAATGAATTTTGTAATAGACTGGTTGGTAATTGTCTTTGTGAACAACACGAGACTATCTTACAAGCCTTCTGGTTGTTGTCTGCTTGGTCTGAACTTTCGTATCAGTACTGCACATCCCACGCCATCCAAATGGTTCCATTCGGAGAGGCTTTCGCCCAAGTTGGAATTGATCGCCTAGGTATTGAGCGCCTCGGGCTTTCCTCATTGAAATCCACCAAATATCTCAAACTGTTAGCCCCTATTTCACTGAAATATAATTTGCCCTTATACTAGCTTATAATCTTTCATTTCTCGACCCTTATAACCTTAGTTCTACCTATCACAATGAAGCAACCACGAGTAAGATCACATTATTTCGCGAAGAAAACAAGTATGAGAGCCTAGCAAACCCCGTATTTCGTTCTCACACGACCGACGTATCCAATACGAGTATACAGATCTCAAGGAGAAAGAGATGGTTGGGGGCGAGGGGATACATAGCACTCAGTGCAAATGAATAGACAGGGACAATAACTTATATGGTGGTATCAAACTTGCAATTCTTTCTATATTCACATTCCACATTGTTCCTGTCATTCTCCTCGTTTAAATTTCAGACTCAGCTTATGCGCTACCTTCTGCTCCTCACTGTCCGTCGTCGTCAACTTCAAACGCTCCTGTTCCCTCTTAAACCCTCTTGCGCCCTCCGACTCAACCTGCGACCCGACCGTGATCTCCTTCTGATCTATCCCTAGCGGCACGACACTCTTCATGATATAGCTATCGTTGTAGTGTTTGTCGCGTATCGAATTCACCCTTTCTTGACTTGGGTTGAGATTGATTTGGCTGTCTCCGCGGCTCTGCTGCGACATCCGGCTCTCGCTGCGGTGCAGCTCGTATTGGTCGTCTCCCGATAGTCGGCGGTGCTGATGCGTGATGTGTACTTCCTGCGTCACGAAGATCTTGCCGAGCGAATGCGTGATGATCGGCCAGAAAGTCGGGATCGACGCGCATATACTAGCCAAGTCGACCTCGATGGCGCTAAGCACGATGCTTGTAGGCGCGTACCAGGTCGGGTCCAGAACGGGATATGTGCCAGCTTTGTGTTCCACGATACTCTGCAGGCACCAGATACTAACGAGGGCGATACTGTTTGCGATGTCAAGGTTAGTAACCATTGCGGAACCAGGTACGCAAGCTGGGATGGTAGTTGTAGGTAAACGTACACGACGCCGAGGAGTAGAAGGAGGCCGATACCTAGCCGTTGCTTCCATTCTGTGGTCTTGAAAAATAATGGGACTGCCATGGCGAGGATCAAAACATTGAGCACCATGTTCGACGCGGCATGCCCGGCGAAGGTTCCCGCTATCTCTTCGGACTTCTTCGAACCAAATCCGTAACAGTGTGCGGGTTTCGTCCAGTCGAAGAAGCCAGATAGGGGGAAACACGGGGCTAAAGCACAAAAGGCGAAAGCGATGCCCCAAAGCCCCGAGATCGCTATTCCAATCCAGCAGAGAAGTCGTTCCCGGCTGTTATGTTCGAAAATGCGAAGATACTGTGTTAGCAGACAGAGCTTCATGAGTGTTGTCGAGATGGTATATGACGCCAAGGCTACGTAGAATTTCTGAAAGGCTGGTCAGCGAATGACTGAAGGTTACGAATTCATAGCCTGGCTTAGGTTAATGCTGCTTGCCTTTTGGAACTGGATCATATTTCCGATACCGATTGCTAGAACATGCTCTCCGAATCCATTTTGTAATACTAGACTCGGTATCAGCATACCTATTTCTTTGCAATAGTTGGCATGTCCTACATAGGCATATGAATACAGAGCCAACAGTGCCTGATATCTGTAGCCCTTACAGTTAGTTTGGTCATTATCGGGATGATAAACGATCACCTGGTTACTGACTCTGAAAAGGACCACAAGAAGGTCATCAAACCCTAAACAGTGCACTTTGATCCGTGTATAGATTCTGAGTGATACACAGATCGTCGAAATTATCTATATTTCTTCATTAGCAACCAACTAGCCATTGCGTAGATTCGAGTCCTCTCACTCACCATAAAGGTGATAACCAAGCCATAGGTAGTATTTGGGTAGTTGAATATCGGTTTCGGTTCGTGTGAGTTATCGTATGCTGTTAACAACCGGACAAGCTCCTCCGCGCTACCCGCCGTCATATTCGAATCGTAGGCCGTGAGTTCGATGTTAAATCCGAATCGACCTGTCTCCGTGCACCTAAACCCTTCAACCGTCCGAACACTAACGCACCCAAGATTGCGACCCGCGCGATGGTCGACTGCGAGTGTTGATACCGCCGTATTGCTACCTTCTCGTGGTCAGGAGTTGTTGAAACACACCATGTTCCACCTCTCTTCACCACTTCCCGGGTGGTCACCGTCCTTATACCAGAAAAGCACCATCTCGGGACGGCCCACAAATACCACGCTTGAGCTCACTTCGCCGCGAACCCCATATCAACCCCGGTTCTTGGGATAGTTCCATAGAACAGGGATGCTTCATTTAAGTTCCCCCTGCCAATGCCCTAGTATCCTTGTTATACACAAGAGATATCAGATGAAGGAGAAACTAAGAATTTGCACCCATTCCTGTTTCACGATATCATCGTATGGTCTAGTACTCGTTGAAAACATAAATACATCATAGATGGCCACACGTCACTTCGAGCTTGGGTTTTTCGGTACTCTACAGTCGGAGAATAAAAGCTGCCTAGAAGCATTCATGGTGAGAAGGCAACTAATGATTGCCAAACTGATACAAGAATAACGTCGTATTTGATCGTTGTTAGTTTGCCTATTTCATCAGATAAAGCATTGTTGAGTACGACCGTGATTAAGTAAGGCTATATATAATATATCATATATATAATGACCCGCTCAAGCCCGGAGGTGCCTCTCTCTCTAACCACAGTGAAAATGTTGCTTTCAATCTTGATATCTTTGGGATGGCCAGAATTGAACCTTCAGTCCGAGATAAATCAAGGCTGTTTTCGTCGTCTTCTTGCCAATCTTCATAGTCATGCGCTACCTCCCTAGTCCGATACACCATACGACGACTAGGTATATAACGACAACATACAGTCTTAACGGTTGTTTTCTCCTCACATTTACCATTCCCACAATAGTTGGGAAATAAGCATCACTATTTCCCATTCAACGTATAAGAAACCATACAAAGCAGAAACTTGGGCTTTATCT
Organism: Xylariaceae sp. FL0662B; assembly: GCA_022376535.1. Classification (NCBI taxonomy): domain Eukaryota; kingdom Fungi; phylum Ascomycota; class Sordariomycetes; order Xylariales; family Xylariaceae; species Xylariaceae sp. FL0662B. Next base: position 114,990 of record JAJJKD010000047.1, read on the forward strand.
TATAGAGGGAGCTGCGAACTCCATTTGATTCGAATGTAAGCATGCGGCGAGTCATGCTCAACAACACGCTACATACGTATATATGTCTTACTGATAAACTATATGATGTTGCTTGCATATATGCATGTATAATGATCCTACTATCGTAGGAACTCGTGGTAAAGTTGGGATGGGCTGGATGGGGTGAGTAGCCTCTACCGAAAATAGTAACCAACGCCGTGAGTGGAGAGACTACGTATTTTAAGTCTATGAACCAGGTAACCTCTATTAAGCCCCCCATTATACATATACCCTGCTCCCCTATTAAGATTACCCATTACGTGACGCCCCGTCCCCTCCCGTCTCACCATCGATTAGCTCGCTTAGGGTAGGCCGCATGCCGACAGATGCGCACGCAGAAAATGACGAAGGGATGAGTATCTAGATACTATGTACGTATTGTCCGTTCCTTGGCTAGGGCATCGTTTCTTCTGTTCCGCCATAGGTTTCCGCTCCGCGCGGGCTTTTCCGTGTTCTTGCTGGATGAATATTCCGACTAAGAATCCACCCCCAGGAAGCACATACATATAATGCGATATTATATGAACATGAGCAGAGGGCAATGGTTCTTCAGAGGTCTCTTCCTTTCTTTCTAACCTGGTTAAGGCTTTAGATCTAGTCCTTCGTATGGCACCAAATATACTAGAGCAGGGGGGAAGATTCCACCTAGTTCCGATGGGTAGGTATCGTACATCGCGATCACACCTCACGACAGAAGCAATGCTTGCGGCTCCAACGTCCCACTCGTAACCACCTGGTTTGCGCAGCAAGTTCGCGCCGATGAAGTCGGTGGCTGGGAGTCCGATCTAGGCTGGGCTGGCGCTAAAGACCTTAAAATCCTTCCTGGCCTAGAATTGGCTCATCGACACTGGAAAGTCGCGAGTCAGTATGTACCTGTCGGCTTGGATGGCATCAGGAGGTTAGGCAGAGTTACGTTTCGGTACTCGTTCGCCGCTGATGTACATATAGTACCCACCCAGAATCGGAGGCGTGAGTGATAGACCCTGTGCTATGTACCAGAGACGATATTTGCTATGAATACCTCCCGGATCGCGTCTCGTGGCGTGCCTTGGAGAAAGAGTACGGTCTTGTTGGCTAATCTAGGCCATCGAGACGACCGTGAAATTTCTCTATGGCGGCATTTGAAATTTTTGCATTCAGCTATCTTTACCATGGCCTCAAAACATTCAATGATCTATGCTAGAATCATATGGGATACCTGTTCCCAGTCGTACAGCATTCTTATTCGGGGGTCCCTTCGTGATGCCCACTCATTATATGGAAACCACCACGACGCCGTTCAAGCTAACCGATAAGGTAGAACTATCTAGGCACACGGCGCCTGTCCATCATCTATCCGTTCGCTCCAGAATCGTCAGGAACACCACAACACCACGGACTTTGGGGAATTGTGTATAATAATTATCGCGGATATCCCACTTTTCATCCTAATATCTACTACCATGTCCAGGTAATAATAGCTTTAATAATCGTCATCCATCGCATTGACGCGCCGTTCGCCGATCTCGCGAATCTTCTCGCCCAGGATCGACCGGCCGTAGCGCTCGGCGACCTTGCCGGCGGCCTCCACCATGCGACCCGTGCGGTCGCGCATGAGCTCGACCAGCTCGAGGGCCCGCATGCCGCGGTCCTCGCCCTCGCGGCACTCGACCGCCAGGTACTGGAGCAGCGTCTTGTCGATCTCGAGCTCGAGCCGGGCCAGGCCCGACCGCTGCGCGTGGCCGCCGCTCGTCGAGTCGACGAGGTCCTGCAGCTGGGCGGCCGCGATGCCCTTGAGCAGGTACTGCTGCTCGAGCTTGCGCGTCTCGGACTCGTCGTCCTCGGGCTCGGGCGTGCTGCCGTCGTCCATGGCGTCCGGGTTCCTCTTCGGCTTTGGGGGCTCCGAGGTGAGCGGGATGGAGAAGTCGAACTCGGAGAGCAGTGGGCGGGGGAAGTAGGGATACTGGTCGCCGCCCTTGAGAATGATGCAGTGGAACTTGTTGTCCGCCACCGCAATCGGGAAGTATGTCTCGGTCTTCCGGCCAGACGCAAGACGCGGGAGGAGCTTCGTGTCCAGAAGTGGTATCCAGGATGCTCTGGATGGTTGGCGCCAGTGCAAGAGAGTCAAAAGCGTCCCGGTAGAATCGTATATACATGGGTCCTATTTTCAGTCAGTTTTGTTCATGGGACAAGTTTCTTTTCGACTTACGCCATCGCTTGAGAAGAAGACGCTCTTCAACGTTGCGCCCTCCGGAAGCGCTACGGTGTCTTCATTCTGGCATATTTCGTCCCTCTTGACGTTCTCAATAGTATAGAGAAGTTTGGTATACGCATCTGCGCCTACAGGACCGTTGCCTATTGTCATGACATAGTCCCTCCAGCTTGCACAGGTGACCGTCGGAGTACTCTTCGGCCGATACACTCGGTAAGGAATGCCAAAAAGAGTGTAGATCCTGACATAGTTCGCAGTAGTCGTGACAGTCACGAATGAGTCGCTAAGGGACATAGCAAGGACAGCCTCTCCCTTTGGTAGTTGTGTCCTCCAATCGGTACGATGCGTCCAAGTCTCATGGGGCCGATAGAAAATAGTTGCCGGTGTGCCGTCCTTGGGCGGGCATGAGAACAGAGCGCCATTCTCCGTCAGACAGGCCTTATCATAAAGGAAGGTATCTGTGAAATGGAAGTCTCTATGAAACTCGTGGTCGTAGAATTCCACCGTGACTGTGTTATGCCCATCTTGATCTACTGTCCATACAAAACCAATTAAGTTCAAACATAAGTACTTCCGGTTGCCTCTCCATGGCGTTGATCCTGGTTGGAAAGCTTCATGGTATTCTGGTTCGATATTCCGCCGCTTGCTCGACGGCCCGTCGAATATGTCCAGATCATCATGTACACGCTTGCCATTGCCATTGACAACATACCCAGCTCCATCATCGTCAATCACAAAGTCGTCGTCCTCTGGCAACGGGCCGTCCATGAGAGAGTCATAACTGCCAGCAGAAAGTCTGCGTGGTCGGGGGTTAACCGGGTTGAAGCCATTGGTATCCGGCCTCCTGATGTTTGCTGAGATTTCTGAGAGAGGGTCATGAATGAAAGGTGCCGGCTGTGTTCCAAGCCTCAGTAGCGGCACAAACTGTTCCGGTACGAAATCTGGATGGATATAGACTTCTCCATCGGAATTTGTGAAAGATACCAGATTATCAGTAGGGTGCCACGCGATATCCATGACATTCGCGTAGTCGTGTCTGGCAATAACGCTCTGGGTTTTGGTCTCCCAGATTAAGATCTTCTTGTCCTTGCCGGCCGAAGCGAGCATAGCTCCGTTTGGAGACCAGGCCAGAGCAGTAACATCCCCATTGTGGCCATTGGAAAAAACACGCTGCTTTTCCCAATCATTTTTTGAAACAATTTGTATGTCTCTTGTCGGAGTCGGGACCGCAAAGGCACGTCCGTCAGGATGCCATACCACTTTGGAGCTAACCTCGGATTCGGCGTCTAGTGCGCCAATGACGCCGTCAACTTTCCTTATCAGTTCCGGCTCTTCAGAAGTCAACGAGTACACGTAGACAATCCCATCAGTGCAAGCTAGAGAGATTGTTGCTCCGTTGGTATCGAAAGCCAGATGCTTCGTAGGCTTATTATGCTCCTTAAGGTGGCGGATTTTGCCGTTATCGTCTGTTCGTACAATCTTGACGGTCAACTCATCACTAGCCACGGCACACCACTTTGAATCCGGCGATAACGCAACGTCACGAGTTGGGAGGGAACACCGCAGAAGGAACTTGTCGAAGGCAGCATTTGGAATTGAGTATAGACTGACGGTTCCATCTTCGGAGCCTACGACAAAAAACTCATTCGAGGCGTCGACGCAGATATTCTGTTCTTGGCAATCGTCGATGTTCGTGGGCTCACCGTCGAAGCCCGTTTTATATAGCCGGATGGTGTTGTTCGAGCCCACGCTCACCAATCTGGTCCCATTCGGGGTGTAAGCGCAATGGGTTGAACCCTGGGTATGAGCTGGTCTCGCTCGAGGGCGCGGTGGTGCTGTCGACGTCATTTCGGTGTGCCTCTCTCAATTGAATCCAAAGTTATCAACGGTTAAAGCGAAGAGAGTTGTTTGTTGACTTTGGGCTACTAGACCACATGTGTACTGCGTAATAGCGGAAGAGTGATGGCTTCTTTTGGTAGGACGCGTCGCGCGTTGCCAATTAACGGAGCGCGTTTAGTGCCAGTAGGGATTCTCCTCATTCTGTGGTCCGAGCTCTCCATCTCCACCTTTCCCCAAATCTCCAAATTAGTCGATCAAAGTAGTACATACAGGCAGCAGGACTTGGAGTCATCTTTCTACGTACTGTATTTAAGTAGGTAATGCTAGTCAAGATTTAAAGCATCGACATGATAATTCTAACAACAATATAAGCAAAGGGGTTTCGGTTACCTTTTTTGCATAACTTTCAGCCGCCTATAATCTCCCTAGTCTGCTCCCATTATGGCCATGCATATAGGAACCACTGCAGAACACTTCTTCGAGACTGAGTATGATGCCCAAAACAGACTCTGGGTTGCGTGAAAATCTAACCCGACTTAAATAGTGCCGAACAGGCCAAGAGAGAAAGACGTGCAACAAAAGCTGGCAACAAGAATGGCAACCCTCTTGGGCTCAAGTCAAAATTACTAGCAGCTATACCGGATCCAACATCTCCCTCATCAGTCCTTATTGCTACTTCTACAGGCTCAGTGCGCAGAGTGAATGTTGATGTGAGTTATTGTGATTTGGCTAATGAATAGAGTATTAACCTGGTCATATCAGACAGAGGATACCAAGCAGGTATTCCGAGGACCCTCGGCACCAGTAACCTGCGTTGCAGTTGGTGGACCTGGGGATAAGACACTATTTGCCGGATCTTGGGATAAAGATATCTGGTCGTGGGGCCTGACATCTAAAGCACCAGGTCGCAAGTTCAGCGGCCACGCTGACTTCGTCAAGGCCGTGGTATGCACAAAGATTGGCGGGAAGGACTGCTTAATTAGTGGAGGCGCAGACAAGAAAATCATTGTCTGGGACGTCGAGACAGGATCTCGACTTCATGTGCTGCAAGATCGAACCGTTTCCATGATGGCCATCCAAGACCTCGTTATTGATCCGGTGCAGTCGGGGACTGACCATGTCATACTCGTCAGTGCCAGTAGCGACCCTCATATCCGTCGATGGCGGATTCGACTCGACGGCTTCGAACAAATACAAGAGGCTTCTCCGGATGAGCCAGGGGCAGTACGTCATACGATCTTGGTGCACGACACTACAGTCTATAAAGTGATATTCGACAGCGAAGGCGAGGAAGTTGATTTATGGACGTCAAGCGGCGATGGCACGACAAAATGCCTGTCGCGGCTTAAAGGCTTTGCGACTGATGATTCCATCCAGCATGGCGATCACGTGCGATCCGTTGCTCTTACAGAAGAATGGGTCATCACCGCTGGAAGAGATGAAGATATTAAGGTTTGGGATCGTTCGTCGGGGAAATCGTACTGCACTCTAGAGGGCCATTATGACGAGGTCACCGATCTAGTCACTCTCGATGGAGGCAAACGAGTTGTCTCTGTGTCTATTGATGGTACAGTACGCACTTGGCCACTTCAAAAAGCTGATCTAGACAAGGTGAACAAGGAGAAAGAAGACAGGTCGAACGGCGTCGGAGAAGATACCATAACGGAGCCGGCAGCGGGAACTGTGACAGCGGAGGAAGAAGCTGAGCTTGCTGCGCTGATGGAAGAGGATTAACTTGCCATTATGATGGTTTCCTGCCTCCGGATTTCCTTTCGCTTTGAGCGTTCAAGACGGGAATAATTTCAAACTACTCGATTAAAGATAATCGCAAGCCACGGCGAGAATCTAGCCCAAATCTAGAATATACGAATAATTTACAAACGTATATTCTATGCCGACAGGTCTAGGGCTATACCTTTATGAGAAGGCCAACGGTGAAAACTACAAACCTGATTAGGCGCAGCGACTAGACCCAATCATGTACACGAACAGAACATCGTAGACTTAAGAGACCAGTAGAGGGACTAATGCGTATCAAGGAAGGAAAAGGCATATGGGATCACCCACCAATCAATAGGATCCTATTATAACGGTGTGATTAGTTGCGCTTCCTCGCATCCTTATAGTAAGCTTCCCTTCCTACTTTCTCGACAAAAGGGGTCGAAAGGGGAAGCCGTCAGAGAGTGAAGTAAAACACACTTCAATCGCTCCAGTTGTCGTGTCTAGTATCATTGATTCCTTTAGCTAGTGCTTATCTTTCGGAATATCTTCTCACACATTGTCCATCATCAACCATCTTTACCACGTCTCAGCCAACTGACGGATTTTGATCCCAGCCCGCTGCATCTTCCTTTAGAGTTATCGCCAATCATGCAACGCCGTGTCGCCCTTCACCTGCGCAAACCCGATGCTAACATCGCTCACCTAAGGGCTGTTCCTATGAATCCTATTAGGATGTTCAACTTTTTTTTTCGGCATCGAAGCAAGCCTGTATGACATCGCTGGCTGAGGTTGCTACTCATAACTCCGGGGTCGAGCCTGAGGACGACGATTTAACATAATGCAGGATCTCTTGCAATGCCACTGGAAATCTCGCGTCTGCGTGCGGTCAATACATAAGTAGAATTGCAGGGGTAGGCAGATCTCTGACTCACAACATCATGACCTCGCAGAGTTTCGACGCCCTGCAACTCCTGTAGCCTGCGTCTAGATCTCCCGGTTGTTCTTGAGTTGTGCTTCATACCCCCCCCGGTGAGCCCCGGCGTGTTCATCAGATGCTTGAATATTTCTATATTTATCGCGTGCGAAACCTTTCCCTTTGGGCTCGTCTTGTTCCGCCTGTCAGTCGTACTAGATCGCCCGTAAGACTGTGCCTGTGGGAGCTACCATCCCCGAGTGCTCATGGTGTCAGAAATCAGTTGTGGACATTTCAAATCTCTAGCAACGGTCTTAACAAAGGATAAATACTAGTTTTACGATTTCGTATTCGACCATCGTGTCAGGTCGTGGTAATGCATACTTTAGCAGATTTGACGGATATATACAGCTAACATCTGGACAACGTACGTGATAGTTTGTTGAGTTTCTGAAGTCACTGAGAGTAAATAATCGCGCCGTCGCGTCGTCGTCTTCATAATACCTAGTGACCGACTGTGCAAAAACGAAAACGGAGGGGGGTGATTATTCACCTGAGACATGCCAAATATGGAAAACGCTCGAGACTAGTAGCTAAGACCCCCGCGCCGTTGTATCGTCAGTCTAGACATTCTGGATGGTAGAAACCATTACCCAGGCGTATACGTATCTTTATGAGTTCCTAAGAAGTAGGTGAACAAATAGCAAATGGAAACCCGTAATAATTTTCCTTGCAACTGAGAAATACCACAGTTGATATCGTAGTGATGAGCTAGAGTCATCATGATATAATAATCAGAATACTAGAGCCAACAGAAGGTCTCTTGCTGCTCAAGACCTATGGTTGATGAGACTACTACCTACTGCCCCCCAGCTTTCACAATATTGTTTTCGGGATGCCCTGCATGTTGTCACCCGTGAACATATGACACATGTTTCACCAGCCAGTGTGCAGCCGCTCGTATGTCTCTCTATGGCACAGTAGCAAGAATTCGAAAGCTGCGTCTAGAATCGGGTATTTGTCTTACTACGCACGTGTAGGGGCGGCCACGTGAGAAGCCTAAGAGCCTCGTAGCTTGATTTTCCACATCGTGCTGCCGGTTCATACTTCACTATGAAACAAAATCACGAGAAGAGAGTAAGTGAAACGTATGGGCACATAAAAAGAGCAATGGCATTTGCAGACCGGTCGTCGGTAGTGTAAGTCATCCGCACTCAGTTGCCTATCGTAGCGCCTTACCAATTGTGATAAATGTACCAAAAACTAAATATGTGTAGGTTAGTTTAATGACGGTTGTTGTAAATCGAGTTTGTAATCTCCTGATAGGTATCTCAACTCGTCAATGCCCCTGAATCGACAAGTCGACTGGTCATCTATCATTCAGTCGGATCTCGTCTCCGGCACTTTCTTGGCTGAGCGAGGTTAGGCGAGATTGACTTCCGAAACGGGCGATATTCCCAGTACCCATGGCTGCAACTGAGATGGGCACTCAATGATTGCCGCAGGGTTTAGTCGATCGGTCGTCACCCCCGGCCCTGGCGCGAGTGTTCAATACCTACTAGGCATACGTTGGTGGTTGCTACCTATGCCATGGCAAAAGGACAGAATGTGAAAGTTCCAATCTAGAGACGAGAGCTCATATATGGAATAAGTCAAAAGGAGCGCGTGCGGTTTCGACCATCGTTCAAAATGAGCCATATGATATTGCGGTAATTGGAAAGTCTTTGAGCTCTGATTATTGATGGTAGGATTCCGGATTACAGAAACAGTTTGTTTAACCCAGCCACGAAATATTTAGTTCATCAAGAAAAAAATAACTCAGTATTCCTATTAACCGTAGCGTATGCTTGTTTCACGGCTACGGTATTACAGATGCAAGTTAGGATACTCGACGGAAAAGGAAGCAAGGGAGGAACCCTAGTGCAGATCATAGCTCGAGATAGGGTGTCAGCTATCATTTCACTTTCTACTGCGTAGCTTCAAATGTAATGCTAGGGGTGTCGATATATGCATACGCAGTAGTAATAATACGACCGATGTTGATTTAATATTTTAACTACTACCTATATAACTACTACCTATATAGGTACTAATAATTAGTTATGTAAATATGTATCCACATAGGGCTTGATGGATATTGAACGAGGATAACATAGAATAGATAGACTTGGTGTGAGACAAAAAGAGACTCGGCATGGAAGTTTGGAATGGTGATACATAACATTGAGACGGAAGCAGGCGAATCACAACATGTGGTTTTGACGGTTAGGTAACCTTACATACTACATACCTGTATCTACATGTACATGTAGGTAGCAGGTTAGATATGCGTGTACTGTATATATAGTCTAAACGGTATGTAATCACATTATGTACCTACCTAGGTAGCAAATAAACGGCACTGCCTAGAGTGGGGACGGTATGGATGTCTTGGAGATCTGCCACCATCTCTTCTCTAAGCACGGGCTAAGCAATAACACCACTCACGAACACACCTATTTATAGAGAATTATTAGATCTACTGTCACAGTGCAGCTACGTACAGCAACAGCCAACAGCATTGCCATTAATTCATGGCTTACTACTTAATGTAACTTGGATGCTAATCCGAGTGCGGATTGTTGTTTGCTTCCCCAAATACTAAGTAATAAATAATCTCAATCAAATTAGACGGTAACTTACCTTGTGCGCACAGCAGCTCTAATCTCTTAGTTACTTGAGCGCCGGGCAGCCGGGCCAATGAGAACAAACGGCACGTCAACCTACGTGTCTAAGTTTTACTCGATCTCGACCCCAGCCCTCAGAATCCTCCCAGTCCTCCCAGTCTTCCCGCAACCCTCGAGCCTCGAGATGTCGGCAATCAGAAAGTCCCGTCTGGTGCTTGTGTGCAGCAAGCCAAGCTGCTGTGGGTTGACCAACTCCTGCTTACATTGGACGCCTCTATTTCGGAGCGTTCAGGCATCGTCTTCCCTTTACCTTGCAGTATGCACGAATTCTATCACTTGCCCAATGGCCTCGCCAAATTGACATTGTTCCCCCCCTATAACCCACTTACTGCTTACCTATCTTGCTGGGTGGGATGATAGACTTTGCTGGTTGTACCGTCATCTCGTTCGAGCTTAATTGCGCGTTTATAGCTATGCCGTGTCTAACACTGCTCATCATTGGTAACACGCTCATTTTATAACCTTCCATGTTGCTATCCGCCCCGCCCATTCTCGGAAAACCTGGGAGAAAAAAGAAAAAATCAAACAGCTACCTGGAGAGCGTCTTGGCCGCACTAGGTCCGTTCCCGGACACTGCAATGGGTGTACTGTTTGAAATCTGCGTACGGCCGGCCTTCTCGAGAGCTCTACCTAAAAAGAGTTAGCATTCTTCTGTGACAGTCCTCCCACCTGTCTCGGCTTGACCGTTATTGGCTTCCCTACCTTGTTTATTCTCGTGAATTCAGAGTCTGGACATGCTAGCTTGACTTAATTAAGTTGCTTGCCGTAGACACCCAGATAGTTCTTTGCCAACGCCTCGACAGTCCTTGATGACCTCCCGAAATTCCATACCACAAAGTACCTGCGTCCGTTTGTCAGGTAGACTCCGGTAGTTGGTTCAAGTGGGTTGTAAGTATTTTATATTTCATCTAACCCTTTTTCTTTAGGGACATGTACCACTAGTTATCCGTGACCTAATTAGTTCTATACTGACTTGGAGGTTTCATAGTACTGCGATATCTCCATCGTTGGCATGTCATATGAGTTTCATGCATGAGACAAGCTAGCATAAGCAATACTTGAATTTATTCTCTCACTCGGCCTTAGAGACTTGGGCCTCGTGTTAAGTCGCTCTCTTCGAAGAATCTCATAAGGGCATTATGGCGAGCCCACTTGAACATCACGGCAGCGTGGTTGCTTTTGAGGGCCCTGAAGATGTCATATCCACCCAGCTTCGATTACTCCCAACCTCCCCGAACATCTCAATCCTCCCGTCAATCAAACAGTTTTTCAAGGCGGACCATGGTGAAGCCCCATTCGATGCTCGATCGCATATTTTACAAATCCATAAGGCAGCCAGCGACAGAGGTAAAATTGCGCGAGCATTCCTGGAAGGCTCTACCCCAAACAATAAAAGATTGGTGTTTATGAACGGGGGGACAGCGCGTGCACATTTCGAATGTATATCTGCCATCAGCCAGTATCTTACGGATGGGAACGTTGCGAGGGCTGAAAGGATCTTTTATGAGCTCGTACAAGACGGCGTTACAGGCTTACAAGGTCAAAGTAAAACAGGCATGAGATCAAACTCGACGCAGTCGGTAGGCATAAGCGAAGAAATCATCTATCGCAATGGGGGCGTTCCCAACGATCCGGTATCCAACGCCATGAGAGCCGCTGATGCTCTCGACATCGAAACTGCTTCCTTGCAGCCCAACAACGAGATTGACCTTACGATTGCGACTCGACCACGGAGTACGAGTGTGCCGATTTGTCGGATGGTTGATGACTGGGATGCGGCGCCTTTCTACGTCTTCGGAACTCGTGAGAATTCACAACTACCCCCATTGCAACAGGAAATCATAAGAATTACTCGCGACCTAGAAGTCCTCAACTCCGGCGACAGCCATTCCAATCGGAATTCTCGAATAATCCTTCGGCAAGCTCCGAGTTCACCTGGTTCCCGAGCGGCTATGTCCAATGGTCCACCAAATTCCCCAAGCTGTATTGGAGAGGAATATCCTAGATCATTGTGGTCGCCATATAGTAATGACTTGTTGAGTCCATGCTCCCCTGGTAACGGTTCGATGCCAGCTACACCGGCAATCATAGGTGAAGCTTTCGTCGTTGATGTCAGGCCGTCCACCTCAACTACATGTCATAAGAGAATAAAATCAGTTGATCGCATTTATGCCAATGCCGTTCGCAACCAAGACATCTCGCTCTGTCATTATTCCCAGCCGCCCGAGACCCAAGACAGCAACAGCGATAGAAGCAGCATTCGATCTTCTTCACTAGGCCCTGGTGGAAAGTCAAAACTTCTGTCTGGGCTTTCCAGCGAAATCCCACGGTCGGTTTTCAATAAACCAAACAGGACCGTGATAAGACGTAATCCACCGTCTCCCCTCAACTTACGCAACTCAGCGCGAAGATCACATCTCTACACCGACAAAGCTACGAATCCTAGATACATATATATACACCGAAGTATTGGTACCGAGTCCACGTATGTGGATCGTGGAACTGATGCAGAAAATCGCCAAACATACCTCAACTTGGAGGACCAAACCAAAGCCGACCCAGACATCGATTGCGAAACAGTCTTGCCCATGGTCGAAGACTTGGTGATATATTTCAAGGGCGAAGAACAAAGCCCACAACTGGAAGCTATCACACAAGCCATTCAAGAAGGCATTTATCCTGTGTCTAGGCCATCATTTACAAAGATACAAGTTAACAATGGGCGGGTAAGAGATTCTAGTGTGCGTGGGCCAGAATCAACTACAACTGGGCATGAAACCCCCGTGACGGATAGAGATTCTGAAGAGGTGGAATCGATATATCAGCCCGCGTCTGATGAGTACGACCCCTTCGTCGCACATGAGAATTGCTTACAGCCGCCAAGTTCCTGGTCACCCAGACATAATATGAGCAAATGTAGCCCCCGAATGCCCACAGCAGCACCGCCAACCCCTGCACAAACGCCGCCACCCACAGCAAAGAAACCAGACAAGAATTTTCATGAATTCAAGACAACAGGCTTCTGGACTGCTGTTTCAATGCAGAACTCATTACGACGCATTCTCAATGTCTATTTTCCACCAGAAGATTCAGGCTACCACCAATTCAACTTCCCATTGCTTCCCGAGCTCAGCAGCCTCTGGAAACCCGTATTTCGGGAGGCATCACATGATAGCCCGAGAAAGCACAGACAGAGAGTTGACCTCATCCTCGCCATCGGGGCACAAAAAGGTGTAGACGGGGACTTTCTTGGAGCCATCAGTGGCTCCTTGGAAAAGCTCGGTACAAAACCCAATGGAATGACCCGAAGCGGGAGGCTTGATCTGAGGTAAGTAGACAGACAATTGGTTTGCTGCTAGTTGACACATTACTGACACTCTCAAGGTATCTCATTGCAAACGCGATGCAGTCTTTTACCGCACAGCCGTTGGCGAACCAGACCCAGGATAACCCCTTCTCCAACCCGTTACTGTTGGCGACCTTGATCATACCGCATCTAGAAACGTACATGGCAGCTCATTCTGCCACGCGGTTCCTTCTGCTCGAGTATCCCCCGGAGCATCTGACGACCGTTCTATCATTGCAACGACTGGTCGGCCTTGACCTTCTGAAGGTTGCAGGTATCTTGGATTCCGAGTCTAACGAGCAGAAACCACACAGAGGATTCAAGACCTCGCCAACCAATCCAAGCCCGAGAATGTCCACGATGGAAGAAAAGGCAAAGGCAGCTCTGCTGGAATCGGCGCCAACCCCTTCGTTCTCCAGAGCGAACTTTCTTCTCACATCGTCAGCTACAGAATCCGAGATCACGAGTCTAATTTCGACCATATGGAAGATCCTTGTCGACATCTCGCCATTCTATATCCCCGAAGGAGTGGCTCCAAAATCTCCGACGCGAATGGATCAGTTGTCGAAACGAAATGCCGTACACGGATCACAGTACAGACCACTGGCTCAGACGCCTCTTATCAACACAACGCAGCAATACACCCCCCTGGCTAGCGCAGCCGTCATGATGGGCTTCCAGGAGCCGACGAACCCCGCCATGTCCAACTATGTATCGAACGGAACACACACCGAGCTCGATTTCCCACTACCTCCCAGACGTCCCCCTCCGGAAGCGCCTCGGCCAGAGACGCCGTTGAAGTCGTCGAGAGCGTCTATTTCCGGATCTGTCAGGAGCAGCAGGACAACCCGCACAATGCACAGCCAGAGGAACAAGCTGAGGAGTCTCCTGGGGAGGGATATGGACGCAGAAAGAACGGCAATGAGGCTCTCGTCCGTGTACGTCTCAGACGACGATGAGTTCGCTGACGAGGAGCGCAAGTACATGCCTCTATTCGGCCGGTCTCAATGCCCGAGGAAGGGCAACAGCCATAAGGCCCTGAGATGGCTGGGCTTATCTGAATAACTTATCCACATTCGACGTCACGTAGGTACTGATTCACTTGGTGCCATTCCTGGCTCTATGGGTACTGTTCACCACATGTTAATCTTCAACTCTATCACGTTTGGCATAGCAATACCTTGGTTTACTAAGCTCAACCGACTGCCGCCTAATGCGATGATACCATATACCCCATACCTACCTATTTGCCCGTCCGTTACTAATACCGGAGACGTATCCGGCAGTGTTCACTTTGGGAGGGCCTCTGATTTTCATCTTTGGCCTTATTTCATGTCCTAGTTTGGGATTGGATATTTACCTGTCTGTTCAAATTTTGGTCGATGTAATATAGTACCTAACATCCCCGAGACACGATGGTATGGTTTGAAGGAAGCGGGATCACAAGCTCATGGGGTTACTTCCGGGCGTAACAACTGGAATCCCCGAGGGAGTAATGGTGACGGGTATCGTGGTTCTGCAGATCTAGACGATAATTGGTGGTTACCCACTGTAGCATAATCCAGCGCAATCTGAATCACAGCCGCACATTGCACAGTCCGAGTCTAGTCAGTTGCCCTACGTATCATCACATGAAAGTAACAGTGTACAATTTCCCGAGTACTTCTTAGGTTAACAGGCGTGCGAATTATATTTCCAACTTAACAATTCGGATAAGGTAGCCAACAGCATATATATGCTACCGCTGCCCCTTCCGGGGTTCATAGCGAAAGCCCTATCTACCTGTGCTCGGCCATACTAGGTAGGAGGCATCAACTCCATATACTACCTACCAACTTCTCGTCTATTATTCACAAAACAACCATTTATGGGCATACCTACGAGATTCCATATGTATCCCCTTCCCCCCTCCCCTGCGGACATCTTGAGACGCCTACCCATTAAATGATCTAGCCTACGTACCAACGCGAATACCGACGGCGAGCACTGCTGTTAGGGGGCGGCCCTGCCTATCTTGTCTTCGGTAGATAGCCCAGCTGAGTTGGGCCGCGCGAGCGAGATATGTCCCTGCGGTGGTGACCTTTTTCGCGCAACTAGATATAAGCAAGAAGTGGCCTGGGAAGGGGGCCAAGAATTCGAATAAAATTCGAATTTCTCTACCTTCTATATAATGTTCAAAAACTTCAAAATGAGACTGTCTGGCTGACGAAGACGAATAGCATGTGATGATGAACCTTGAACACACGTATTTCCCTATGGTTCAATGTGTAAATCCTGCGGCCGCCGTTCTGATTGACGGCCTTAACTTACCTACGTTTTGAATTCTACACAAATCTACCCCTACTAATCGCGCATGTGGCCTAAGGATCGAAGTTTTGACTAGCAGCGGCAGGTAGTAAACTACGTCAGTCCGTCGGGCCATAAGGAACTACGATATGACCCAAAAAGGCACCACATCACAGACGGTTTAGGTAGGATAAGCATCAATCAATCAGTCAATCAGTCATGTCGTTTCTAGATGGAAAAGTCTGTATCGATTAAGTACCCCTGATGGCGTAAAAAACATGCCGTACAATGGAAAAAAAGGAGAGAAAAAGGAAAAAGCGGGCATGCCGGCGAAGATGGCGATATGGATCCATGACATGATGCTTTGCTGCTATTCGGGTTCCTGTTCCCCCTTTGAGATCATTCATGTGTCACTTCACTTCTCCTCGAATGCCCCCCAACCAAAGGTCACGGAAAATACACAACGTAAGTGACCACTCAGCTTAACCATCGTCCAAACAACAAAGATAGATGCCAGAGGTCCCGGAAACACGCAGCCATTTCAACGCAAATATTCTAATACAAACAAAACATGTTTCACCCTGGTCATTAAGTGGTCGCATTAATGGGTAAGCTCGACAAGGGGAGGAGGCTTCGGCAGCCCCCCCGGTCTTTCATGAACCCGCTCTCTCACATGCCAAAGAACTTCGTGCGTGGTCTCGCGGAACGATTTGATTGACGAATAGTCGGCGATTGGGTAGGATCCAATTGGGCGAACTGATTATTCATCTATCCCCAATCAAAAGCGAAAAGTAAACCACAATCCACAGTGCCATCCTAACCATCTGCATGCCTGCCTGCCTGTATTGCCAGTCCGTTCCAGGAAATCAAAAGGATGCGAGGATGTTGTCATGCAAGGGTATCATAAGAGTCGCCGCCTTAACAGCAGCCACCGCTGGACGAGTTCGAGACGCTGTGTCCAGGACCGACTTGAACACCAGGCTTGGTGTTGGTGGTGGCCTGAGAACCCATCCGCTCCTTGATCTGTCGGGCCATGGTCAAGAAAGCTTGCTCGACGTTGGAGGCGTTCTTGGCCGAAGTCTCGAGGAAAGGGATACCAAGGCTGTCAGCGAATTCCTTAAAATCCTAGTTAGCATTCTATATTTGATTATATAGCTTGGTGATAGTTCCGTGATGAGGCGATGGGATTAGGGTGAACGGATAATTTCCATACCTTCGCAACCGTGTATTCGACGACCTTCTTGTCTGACATATCACTCTTGTTGCCTACAAGAAGCTTGTTGACACCTTCGGTGGCATATCGGTCGATCTCCTGCAACCACTGCTTGACGTTGTTGAAACTGTCCATGTCGGTGACATCGTAGACAACGCAAATACCGTGGGCGCCTCGGTAGTACGACGAAGTGATAGTTCGGAATCGTTCTTGTCCAGCAGTATCCCACTGTCTTTTCGTTAGCGAGGTGTGCCAGTGAAGGCGATGAGTTACCGGTGAATCATCCTTACAATCTGCAACTTCACGGTCTTTCCATCGAGCTCGATAGTTCGGATTTTCTGGCTATCGTCAGTATGCTGGGCGGCGATATGTTCCCGAGAGTGCTATGACATACGAAGTCCACGCCGATGGTTGAAATGTAAGATTCGGTGTACGTATCGTCAGCGAATCGCAAGAGAAGGCAAGACTTTCCAACACCGGAATCTCCGATGAGGAGCAACTTGAATAGGTAATCGTATCTGTCGCGAGGGTGAGTTACAAGAACGGGTGCAGAGTCAAGGACCTCCTGCAACTTCTGCTCATTCTCCGGCTTCAGGCCAGGAACAGCGCGGCGGTTGATGGTGCTGTCGCGGGGAGCCATGGCTGAAGATGTTGCGATGTTCTGGGTTTGGGATGAGGAATGATGGAGGAGGATGGTGAAGATGCATTTTCAAGTTTCAAGGTCATCTTCAAGGCCATTTCCAGGGCGAGGGGCAAGCAAACGAGGAGAAGGGCGAGGAGAAGGACGAGGGGAAGGACGAGGGGTAAGGCGAGGGGGAGACTCTAGAATTCGGAGGTCAGTATCGACGATGATGATGTCGTCCCCCGAGTGACGGGGTACGGAGTACGGGGCGTTTGACATACTACTCGGGATTCATCGTGACTGGAGTGAATGCGCTGCCTCAACAAAGACAACAGGAGAGACTCGGATGAATCCGACACTGATAAACAAGACAAAGTCAATAGATAAACCTGGGATAAGTGGATGGAAGATGTGTAGGTATTCTCGTCAGGGTAGGATTTCCGATGATACGAAAGAACGGACCGTCGTGGGCGTTAGTTGTTGATGGTGATGCAGAAAAGAGAATTGAGACAAGCACGGAAGTGAAGGCGGCTGCGTCAAGGAACGTCAACCCGTGCACAGATGTTGAAGTGCTGGCGTGCCAAGTACTAACGTAAGTCGGTCTAGCTCCTTACCACCTTGTATATGTGGGCCCTGGCCTATGTACCTGCTTATACCTATAATAGGCCTGAGGCTTGAGAACTCGGGTGCTTGACAAAGTAATTAATAGATTCCTTAACAAATTTTGGAATAAATATCTACGTGAAAAGCTGGTACTGGGACTATAGAATTGTTAGTGTAAATGTAAAATTATTTTGCTGCCAATAGCCACTTGTATCAAATCACAGGAACATGAAAAATAAGGACTCCGTCAGTGAGTATCAGGGGTTCTGGCTGTGGCGGTTTGGGGCTGACGGGGTACACGAGTGTACTGGAAGCGGTATTCACTACCCGCAAGCCACACTTTTGATCATATGAGGCGGGTTCATCTGACAACTGACTGTGGAGGCTGACAAGTGGCAAGCAGCCAGTCACAGAGCCTCCCCGTCTTTGTCTCTGTTGAAAACACCTATCATGATACAATTATGACACAGACTCTTTGAGAATAATGAATGCAATAATTGACATCATTTGTTGGTAATATACGAATGCTACCTCAACAGTTTCTAATATTGATTCACCGTTGAAAAGGCTTCTAGATTACCTATAGAAATGATGGACAGTTTGATCCGTAGTTGTATCAAGAATGTGAGTGAATGTGAGAGCGAATGCTCAGCTGAAGAGCAGCTGGAGCATATCAGCCAGTTTTGGTGGGTTCCTTCGCCGAGATGGATCCCTGTCATCATACATACTGTATTATTACCCTCTAGAAGCATCTCTGTGTCCAAACAATTAAAGCCACTAAGCTTGATTCTCGCTTTATAGCATATCTGGGTTTAAATACATATCAGCCAACCTTTCACTCCGGATTACAACCTTATTACGGCTGTTTTTAGTGGAACCCCATGTCCCATGTTCCCCAGGCATTTTCTGTGCTACCTTAGGTAGGCTCCGAAATTTGAACTTTCTGGAATCGAAGCTTCACTTACATCATAAATCGACTCTACCTAGGAGGTACAGTATCTGTTTGCCATCCTACAAAACCTTCAGCTCACAACACAAATAAGCTGTTTCTGTGCACCTCCCGGGATTCACAAGGGAATTGATGAGGTCTCTAATCCGCTGCCGCTGCCATTGAGGTTCTAGACACATGTCCCTCCCAACCAGCATTGTCCGAACGCAGTCCAATGCCTTGAGCTCGAGGGCTGCCTTTTGCCGGCTTTCGTCCGTTGCAAAAATAGGTCCCATCACTTATGCGAGCACCCTAACCTCGACCCCGACCCGGACGCCCTCAGCACAGCCTCCTTCTATAGTACACTTATCGCCTCAGCCTAAACTGACGCCGATATGGTTCAATCCTTCTTTTCCTCGCTTCGATCTTCCATCCCCCGGTGACAACCCGCCCGGACCAGATGACGAACGGAAACTCAAGCTTGGCCAAAGTAAGCTTTCCTCAGATCAAGTCATGTCGTGTTAGACTAACGATACCTCTAGCTTTACGCATACTTCAAGAGCGACTTCCTACCCTACTGCAATCCCCACTGCCGCAAGAGATTTTGTCGCCGAACATCACTCTCTATCTGTTTCCCTCGACACATCCATATCTTCCCACGGTATCAGGAAGGGTAGCGTACATCGCAGCATTATGGACTTGTCCGCTGGCATGGAACCGGGTACCTATCATCGGGAATGTAAAGATAGAAATACTGTCTGAGCGCATTATCAGCGTGCCTCTATTCTTCTCGCCTAAACGACCCGATGCATATGGCGAGCAGCTGGTAGTAAAATGGAGGACAGCTTCCAAGAAGCGGAAGGGCGCCAGATTGAGCTTGACCGAGCAAGGAGAGCAAAAATTGGATGCCCATCTCAGAGGTACCCAAACCCCCGGGGAGAAGACGACGTTCACTGGCTTGTTCATCTTCGAGTTTGACGAAGACGGCCGAATCGTAAGCCACACGATCGAACACGTCGATGAGCATGGGGAATGGGAGAAGGGCGTCGGGGCTAGGTTCGTAAGCCTCACCGATTGGCTCCTTGGTAACATCAAAAGGCGAACGGAAGAGGGCGCTCTTCCGATATTTGAGAATACAAACAAGGCGACGAGGAAAATGCGATAAATGCGAGGTTGATCACTCTGCGTTTGGAAACACTTGCGCATTGTTGCAAACATGCGCCGTATAAATTATGTATTATAAGTATACGTATTGGTAATCATCAGTCACCACTCAACCACGAGCGAAGACAGTTGTATATATAAGCCCTGTACAAATGCCCCCTGTAGATAACTTGTTCAATCGTCAGCTTCGACCTGACGCCGCGTTGCCGATCGTAGAGGCGACCGAGTCCGCGATGTGCCGCTCCAAATCAGACTCCCTGACCAGTACGAACTCCATGTTCGCCAACCGACTCACTATAATGGACCCTCTATACCAGTCCCTCCACGTCTTCTGCACGACATTGACCTCGTCCTCGCGGCTCTTGCCTCCCCGCCGCGTGACCCGAACCTCATACTCGGCATCGGTGCCCCTCCACCCGTTATCCTCATCGCCATCCGCGCCCACGACCAGGGGGCCCTCGCCGCCCATGAGCGCGTGCGTCACCTCGTCGCGGGGCGTGACGGCGACGATGAGGCGGCCGTCGGCCGGCGCGAAGCGGTCGACGACGTGGAACAGGGCGCCGAAGATCTGCTGGGAGCCGGCCTCGCCGTAGCGCAGGGCCTCGAAGGCGACGGCGACGCGCCGCACCCGCCGCGCCTCCTCGGCCCGGAGGAAGTACGCCATCGGGCTGTTGAACCCGTAGCTGTCGTACGGCTCCAGCTCCCCCAGCAGGTACACGGCGTCGAGCCCGTAGTTGAACCACACGCGGGGCTGCGACCACGTCCACGTCGGTATGTCGTGCTGTCGCGCCCACCTCGCGCCCGTCCCCACGCCCACGAAGTCCATGCTCGCTGCCAACACGTGCGGCACCTTCCACGCGAACGCGGGCTCGTACCGCGACAGCGCCAGGCGCCGCGTCTCGCGGCTCACGTGTAAGAGGACGGGTACCTCTGTCCCCACCGCCGCCGGCCCCGCCGTCGACGATGAGGCGGTTGTCGCCTCGACGCACGCGACCGACACGATCCGCGGCGCGATCAGGTACTCCCAGATCTTGAGGCGCAGCTCGGCGGGCAAGTCGGCGAACCGCGCGAAGCTCGTGTGCCCCCCGCGCTGGCTGAGCGCGCGCGCTTGTGCCGTGTCGAGCCCGTCGCTGAAGATGCGGAATTCGAGCCAGAAGCGCGGGCGGGGTGGTGGTGATGGCGGCGCAACCGCACCTACGCCGGCGCCGGGGTTGGGCGTCGTGGCGGTGGTGATTGGGGGTGACATGGGAGAGGTATGGTCGCGGCCGTGCGTTGCGTGTTGGGTGTTGAGGGAGTGGGTGAGGTTGTCGCTGGTTGGTGACGGAGGGTCGAGATGAGATGGAACCTACTCGCTGCTCGCTCCGCGAAGTCGCAGGTTCTGAACTCCTGCGAGTTCGCGCAAATAATCCGGTTTGAGCTTCGGAGGTGGAGAATGCGATTGACGGTGGATTTAGGCAGATCGATCAATATCGGCTCTTCTTATACGAGTCCGTTTGTGAAGATGAAGTTGAGATTGTGGAGTCCCGTGGGGGAATTTTCGATGTTAGCTACCTAAGTAGGTTACTTATTAGCCTCAGGGATCTTGAGACAATTATATACTTAGTACATACGCATTTCAGCAACTTCGTTCTACTTATACTTAACCACGGTGGTACTTTTTTACGAAATATATATATATATTCTACCTCGGCTTATTCTTTCATTCGCCCAAGACCACTTTTCCGCTTGATCATTTCTCTCGGGTGGGCAGGGAGAAAATTCATCTGAAGCACTTGGAGACGGGGCATAAGTAATCTTGCGGCGCCTGCACTGATGAATCTCACAATTATTCCTATTTGACCGTATATGCAATCTACTCATATATGATGAGGTTAAACTGGTTTAATGTAACTCACTGGTATAGAATACAAGCGGTCTTTAACGACGACGAGCACAGGCCTGAATCTATCGACATTACCGCGAAGGCTCCCGAGCGACTGTCTTCCCCAGGTCAGAAGTCCAAGGCCAAACAGAACAACAGGTTTGCGCCGATATAAATAGGAATCAGGTCTATGGTGGATTGTTCGCAGCGATCGGTCTGATATTCGTCCATTCAGGGATTGAATGAGGTCCTAGGAGATCCCTTCCCGTAAATGCAAAAGTGACTTAGGTAGTTGTGCGCATTCTTCAAGGACACCTTGTCCGCCAATATCACACGGGTTGTGGTGCTTAGTCCAGCACAACCCGCACCCTGTAGAGCTCAGCCGAAGAGGAGGAGTCCAAATATGTTGGAAAGAGCCCTCCAGTGCATATGTCAGATATGTCAACTATCCAACCCCAGAATGGAGTAAATCCCACCAAGTTTGAGTTAAAGGATGAAACGATCGAGATGGTCGAGTTGAGCTGGGCAGGGCAGTTTCGCCTGGGCTATTGTGAGTGCAACCGAATCTGTTAGACCATTTTATGAGCGAGTACCTACTAAAGTCCGTAGTAACTCATGATAAAATACTTGCAACACTCATTACTCAAGTCAGTCTCTTCATCATGAAGGTCATTAAATCGTCCGTACATGATACTATCGAGGGCTTGGAGAGCATCTAGTATGTAAGTAAAGTTTGGCATAATATAAGCTTCCGATGATATTTCGTAGCAGCTTATCCTGTCCCTGACTAGAAATAAGGTCTCGCTTCAAGAAGACCATCCCCTGGTTGTGCATTCGTTCCATCTTGACTCAGCTCTATAATGTCGGCAAGGCACTGCAGACTTTTCCTACTCTTAATGATTTTCTCGCAATATAGCCTAAGGCTCGCATCACACGTGGAATCAACATAGCGCGCAATCATTATATTCTTAGGTACTAGTGAAGACAAGGTCAGTTGTTGGATCTCCAAGATTATTGACACGACACGACCAAATAAGGCGACAGCATATGAGAAGTGTTGGACCTTTATACTAGATGCCACCATAGCAAGGAGATCACAATATGGTAAGACTCACATTAGCTACGTAGTTCATCTGGGAACAGTTGAGTATGCCACCTTTGAAATGCTCAATCACTCAAACATGCAGCAAAGACGTTGCGAATATCCTCCTTAGGAAGCATTGATGTTGATAATTACAATATAATCCTACCATTAGCATATTAAGCGCTAAATTTTATTTGAATTGGCTTTCGGAGTTGTTAATCGGAATAGGGGTTTAAGCAGCTGAAGATTACTTCAGTATGTACTTAGTTAATCTAATGCAAGGACGGACACCAGCGGTGACACATACATAGGCAGTGAGAGCGAATAAGATGAAAATAGTGTAGCTGGAAAAAAGCTTAAAGATCGAGCCCTTGCCTTAACCTCCTTGGCAGCCGTTAAGACTACAAGAGACAACGACCAAATAGGACTGATTGTAAGTGTTGCCTCCATGAACTACACAAGGCTAATAGGTACATGTACCATTTTTCAAAGAGATGAGCAACTTACTTCTCTCCACAAATATCACCATTTACTATCAAGTTATATAAATGCCAATACCCCTTAACAACAGCCGGAGGAAGTAGTTCAACTGATGAAAAGTACCCGATAGCCTTATTCGGTTTAGGTTGATAACTCTTGGCACCCTGCTAGCCCTTATGATCCGGCCGTTATAATCCTCATGGGTTGCATTTTATCCGACTTAACTACATGCACGTACTACTTAAGGAACCGAGCCCGATACGTTGGCTTGCGTCGACATCTACACAACGTCTGAAGAATACTTCGGCACCTTGAAGGCCTGTCAATTCTGATTACGTTCCAAGCATTCGATTGTAACATACGGCCTCAGCATGATATCTCATTTTCTTCTCGCACACTCCGAGTGTCGATTGATAGGTAGTCGCCTACTTACGAATCACGATGAAAAATGGCGACACATTAGTTTGTTGACTAGGTTTACTATGTACACCGAAACAACGGCGCCACGATCATTGCCCGATAGTACTCAGTAGACAGTTCCATTTGGCCCTTGGTCTCTTTCAGTCCTTACAACCGTCGCCGCTTTCGGGCTGACCTAGCCCCTTTCGCGTTCACCTATCTACCGTACGAACAGGCAATATTAAAAGATGGGGAAAAGATAAGAAACAGACTAGTATCTATGTAAGCAAATCTCGATGAATTCGAAGGCCTACTACTCGTATGTAGGAGGTATCATGACCTGTAAGTCTCCGCGCCGTCCTTTTGTCCGAGGGGACAACTCCAAGTTGAAGGTCAGCATGAGCTTATGTCGTACCCCCTGAACCCCCGCTCCCCGTTCCCTGGAAGAATACTACGTATTTACCAAGCTGGAAGTTGAAGCATTCGAGTCCGATTACTAAACAAAGCCCTACTATGTACCGCAGTTTTGATTTTTAGCCTTCCCTAACCCACAGCCTGGTCGATACTACGAGGACGTACTCCGTATGCGCTCGCGCAGTCTCCTCGTGTCGATGTGTAGAGGGCCCAGACTGCAGAGTCCGGACAATTCCATATCGCCGGGCTTGCCAAGTCTTGTGACCTCTCATTGTTCACAACTAACGTCACGGATCACTTCGTCATTCTCATCTATAACACACCAATCGTAATCTCTCGGCGTCACCCTTCAACCCCTAACCCCTACCAAAGTTAATGTCCAATATGTACAAGCGCGCTAGGCCAAGAAAGACCGTGTCACTTTAGGGATTCTGGGGTCGACGCACCACATACGCTCCGCTTTTCTCCTCTGGGACACCATCCATCCGAGTCAAACTGGTCAACTAACCTGGTCAACGACGCCATACCTATCCAATATCATTAATATACGAGTATTCAGTCCTCTGCTAGACTCCGGTGCTGCCGAAGACCTGAGTCTCCTGCTGTGGTCTGAACCATCGTTAACAGGAAGAAAAGCGCGCGCGTTGCCGAACTTCAGGCCGGGCCCCCGCCATTTACAGTACCCGTCAGTAAGAGGGTTTGCTTTAGCTACCTATACTATAGGTACGAGTATCGTGACGAGTGCGCCTTTTCTCCGGTGACCCAACCAACGATCACCCACTTGCCCGAAGGCTGTGAGGTTAACCCCACGACCTAGACTCTCCGCTTTGCCTCTCTATGTACTCGCGACGACCTAACCCCGTGGGGTCGGTGTTTGTCGATGCCCTTTGCGACGAGCCTGGTGGATCCATCCAACTACCTAGCTTGTGACCTAACTGGTAACCTAGCTGCCTAGCAGCTTATCTTTTCATCCAACACGTTTCGGTGTCTTGGCCTTCCGCGGGGCAGCCCCTCATAAGTCATAACTTCATAACTTCCTGGCGACTAACGTCAATTTCGAAATAGTAGCTTATAGTCGCTTACAATATCTTTCATCGCCGGACCTCCTTAGGTTGATGCGCTTCTACTCCATAATCTTGCTGCCGTGAGACCAAGCCGTGCAGGTGGTTCGCTGGATTGTGCCCCCTAGACTAAAGGTATGTGGTATTTTCTTTCATCCCTTCAAAGCTTTATCCAGAAGTTTCCGTATGTCGCCAAGGCTCTGCCTCCGATTATACATTGTATGTGCGAGTATATCATCGGTCCTGCGGATGAGCCATGAATCCATTTCTGTTCACGATGGCCAATCATTTTCCTTGTTCGTGACATGGCGCGAACCATCGTGCCCCCCAAACTGGCAGTTCGCCCAGTCGCGCATGTGATTATGGACTGTGTACTATGACCTACAGCTCAGGCAGGTCTCGGATGGTTTGCCGTGGATCCACCTCTGTCTCTCATGTTACGTATACCCCTTTTCCTCACACTTGATTTGAGACGACTTACATATATTTACTATACGTTTCTCGACTCTAATCAAACAGTATTGTCCCACATACTTTCATACTCGTTTTCTATTCCCTTCTATACAACTCCAGTGGGATGCCACCTTATTGTCTTCAGGACTGTCACTACTTTTACCGTACAGCTCTTCGCGGCTTGAATATCAGCACTTGCGTTTCACCCCTATACGCATAGTTATATATTTCTAAACTAACAGAATGCCTACTCAAGTTCGGATATTCACTATGCCGAAGTCCCTTGGTGAGACGCTAGCTGCTGGGTCACCTACCTCTGTACCTCGTTCTTATCAAGAAATTCCAAACGGAAGACCGAAGAGCCCTGAGCCTGGAGACCGGTCCCGGATGACGACGATACAGGAGAAGTCCAAGGAAGGCGGGATCACCTTTTCAGGCCAGGATAGTCTGCCTAAGCTTCCTATCCCGGAGCTAGATCAAACATGCAAGAGATATCTTGCTGCCTTGAAGCCGCTCCAGGGACCTAGGGAGCATGCAGAAACAGTGGCAGCAGTCCATGAATTCTTAAGGCAAGATGGGCCAGAGCTTCAAAGCAAGTTACATGAATATGCCGTTGGAAAGACGAGCTACATAGAACAATTCTGTAAGATCATTTCTGCTGGATGGTTGGCGCCTTTCGATAACTAACGAATAGGGTATGATTCGTATCTGAACTTCGATAACCCCGTCGTTCTCAATTTAAATCCATTCTTCCTGCTAGAGGATGACCCCACGCCAGCAAGGAACAACCAAGTCACCCGCGCCGCTTCCCTTGTCGTATCGGCGTTGGAATTTGTGAGGGCCGTTCGCCGAGAAGAACTGCCCCCAGATACTGTCAAGGGGAAACCCTTAGATATGTATCAATATTCTCGACTTTTCGGTACGGCACGGGTGCCCACAGAAAATGGTTGCCAAATTGAACAAGACCCGGAATCCAAACACCTGGTCGTGTTATGTCACGGGCAGTTTTATTGGTTCGATGTACTCGATGACAATTTCGATCTCATTATGAGCGAGAAGGATATCTCCATCAACCTCCAAACGATCATCGATGATGCTACTCAAACTCCCATCCAGGAGGCTGCCAAAGGAGCTCTCGGTATCCTGAGCACGGAGAACCGCAAGACTTGGTCAGGGCTGAGAGATATCCTGACGAAGGTAGAGGAATCCAATAATGCTGACTGCCTGGGTATTGTGGATTCGGCATTATTCATGCTCTGCCTGGACTACACCGAACCCTCTACAGCTGCTGAGTTATGTCAAAACATGCTGTGCGGTACAAACGAAGTTGTGAAGGGAGTGCAAATGGGCACCTGCATAAATCGATGGTATGATAAGCTTCAGATTATTGTGTGCAAGAATGGAAGCGCGGGAATCAATTTCGAACACACCGGCGTAGATGGCCATACTGTACTTCGATTCGCCAGTGACGTCTACACGGACACCATCCTACGCTTCGCAAGAACCATCAACGGCCAAGCCCCTAGCATTTGGAAGACAACGAGTCCCGATCCTTCAAAGCGGTCCCTTGAGAGTTTTGGGGATGTCAATACGACTCCTCATAAGCTTGAGTGGGATATGCTACCGGAACTCAATATCGCTGTACGGTTTGCTGAGACTAGACTCGCAGATCTGATCAGTCAGAACGAGTTTGAATGTCTGGATTTCGGCGGCTACGGCAAGAATTTTATTACTTCCATGGGCTACTCGCCCGATGCGTTCGTGCAAATGGCGTTTCAAGCGGCTTATTATGGGCTATACGGCCGCGTAGAATGTACCTACGAACCGGCCATGACGAAGACCTTCCTCCACGGAAGAACCGAAGCTGTGCGAACAGTATCAGAGGAGTCGATCCAATTTGTGCAAACATTCTGGGCGGATCACCCAGCCGAGGCAAAGGTGGACGCTCTGCAGAAAGCCTGCCAGCAACACGTCGCAAGAACTAAGGAATGCTTGCAAGCACAAGGATGCGACAGGCACCTATATGCCCTGTTCTGCGTATGGCAGAGATTCCTAGACGAGGAGAATTATCGCTCATCTAGCAGTATGGGCTATTCCAGCTCTTTAGAGAACTCGGAACGAGATTTCATCGCCGGCAGCCCCGGAAAGGACTCAGTCGTATCAATGGATGAGGAAATGAAGACGCGCCAGCGGGGCGATAGTACTACCTCGCGGTCACGGTACCTACACCCGATGCCGAACATCTTCGCGGACAACGGCTGGGACAAGCTCAACAACACGATCCTGTCGACGTCCAACTGCGGCAACCCGTCCCTGCGCCAATTCGGGTTCGGGCCGACGTCCGCGGACGGCTTCGGCATCGGCTACATCATCAAGGACGACGGCATCAGCATCTGTGCGTCCAGCAAGCACCGCCAGACGAAGCGGTTCATCGACACGCTCGAGGGCTACCTCCTGGAGATCCGGCGGATACTGCGCATCACCACCCGCAAGGGCACGACGTCCAAGCAGACCCGGGCGCGCGAGATCGACACGGTCAGGCCCAAGGCGCCCAACCGGCTCAAGTCGCGGGGCCGCATCATCACGGGCGCGGACAGCATCAGGGCGCAGGCCAGGTCGTCGACGGGGACGCAGTCACCGACCGAGGAAAGCTTCGCGATGAGCGACGACGAGCTGGGCGGATGTAAGTCGTTTTTTTTTTCTTTTTCTTTTTTAATTGTTTTTATGTCTTGTTATTTCTTCTTTCCCGTACGAACCATTTCCTCCTGATGTACTTAATATACTAACGCAATGCGCAGACGGCTTCTTCGACGCCGGGATGCTGCTCCAGGCGCTCAAGGCGCGCGGCGAGGCCCTCGACCAGGGCGAAACAAAGGCTTCGGAGAGAGCCGCCGCGAACGCGAAAAGAAAGGACGTAGGCAAGAAGCTGCGGCTAGCCGAGTATTGATCGCGCGCGTGCGAAGGGTGGTTGGTTATTGGTGTGGGTTCATGGGATTTGATAGCATTGCTAGTGTGAGCTTGTACTTATCTAATAAGTTGATTATGCATGGATGTAAAAGAGCATCGGAGGCGCTGAGGTTACAGTGTACTTATCCAACTAATTTGTGTATCTAACTGGCGTCTTATGTATTGTACAACAGGTTTTGGGTTGATGTATGTACGAATATGAACATAAAATGTCACAAAGCTATAGGCTAGATTTTGTTTTCGGAAACTGCTGGTTCTTGCTTCTGTCTCCCTGTGTACCCCTGAAATAGGTTGAGACTATGTAACTAGAACTTACATAATCAAGTAATTACTGTACTTAACCAATGTCTGTTCGAGTTAGCGTTGCGACTAATCATGTCAGGTAATGTAGACTCGCTA
The DNA here is from genome assembly GCA_022376535.1 of Xylariaceae sp. FL0662B. Classification (NCBI taxonomy): domain Eukaryota; kingdom Fungi; phylum Ascomycota; class Sordariomycetes; order Xylariales; family Xylariaceae; species Xylariaceae sp. FL0662B. The sequence continues at coordinate 143,721 of JAJJKD010000047.1, forward strand.
ATAAGTCACCGAATCTGTTGATATCATGGTCAGATTAGGTACTTAGGTAGTCGACCACCACCACACCACATCCAAGGTTAATTTAGTAGTGAGTACATAAGCTATTCTGATTTCTATAACAAGATTGATTACTTAATCATATATATATACATTACGAACCAAGGTCCGAATTAAGCGTTCGATTAATATAGTTGATTTAAAAACAGTGGCTTACCCATAGACCTAAGAACCTCATGATCTCCGTTTCTGGCATCAATAAGCTAGCTGTACGGACATAAATTAGAGATAAAATGTGCTGTTCGTCTAACTGATGGGTATATATCCCCAACGCACTCGCCTCTATGAAAGCCCCCATACTATGCAATGCTAGCTACGAACGTACGTACATACGTAAGACCCATTATGAACACTGATTATCATGACATTGATGATGTATAGACATAAACAATGAATCATATTACCTAAACCCCAATCCCAACCCCAACCTCAACTCCCCCTTTTCTCCATGCCCGAAAACTTCAGATCACTTACCTAACCCAGCTCGTGCAACTGCCCGTGATGGTCCGCATTGTAATCCCTCGCTCCAACGACGTTACCGCTCGCCTCATGCACCGTGGGCGGCACGTTGGGGGAGTACTGTTGGGGCTGGTAGGTGGTGGTGGTGGCAGGCTGCTGCTGCTGGGAGTGCATAGTCGAGGCCGACAGCACGCTCTGTCTGTGGTCCGTGGCCGAGGAGACAGGACTCGCCGGGTCAGTCGCATCGGGTAACTGCGCGATCACGACACCGTCCGGCTTGTTCTGGTCGGGGGCGAAGAAGCCTGCCTGTGGCGGGTAGGCGGGCGGGGCCTGTGCGTACTGTTGGCTGTAGTGCGGGTTGTAGGGGGGTTGGTAGCCTGCGGATTCCATCGGAGGGGGGGCGGCGGCAGCATCGTCCTGCGTTTTCTTCTTATTGAAGTGGCGGATCAGGAAGAATATGCATAGTCCGATCAGGGCGAGGCCGGCTATGCCTCCGACTACACCGCCTACGATTGCGCCGACGTCCACTGATGAACTGGATGAATGTGATGATCCCGAGGACCCGGAAGATTCTTCGCTGCCTGCCGAAGTGGGAGACGAAGAGTCGGGAACCGTTGACGTCGAGTCGTCGTCGTCGTCAGAACCAGGGGTCGTTGTTGTCAACGCTGTGAACGAGTCGTCTGACAGCGTCACGACGACCGGGGTGAAGGTCCTTCCATCACTCTCGCCGTGCCAAGTAGTGTAGAGCTGTTGGAGTATCGAGTTCGAGAGTGTATCACAGTAATAGTCCTTAATGCCACTGAAGAAAGTGACTGTACCACAGTAAGGTGTGCGGGAGTTTGTGCTTATTGTGACGTAAGCGTTGTGATAATTATGATGGGCATGGTGGAACTCTACCATTTCACGGTGAAGGTGTCTCGAACACATGCGTTATTACACGCGCTCAACGAGTAGAAGCTTCTATAATCGATACAGTCGATTCGAAGACCGCACTCGTCGTCAATGCAACATGCAACAGCGCCGATCGCTGAGGTTGTCACGAGGGCACATGTTGCAAGCGCACCATTGCAACTATACACGGCGCCTATGGTTATATTAACTGGGGATTCGTTATAAACGGATATCAAGACTCATTATACCCGGCCGACCATCAAAGTATCCGCAGGTATTGTCGGGTCCTACGAGGACTGTATGCCCTTCTGCCCTCTTCGCTAACTGACGGATATCCGGGGCCGCCGTGATTTCGGGCTGCGGAGAAGTTGGACTTATATCAAAGGCATTCGTTGGTTCCGGTGGCTTTCCATCAAAAGCTAACGCTTGGACGGCGGTCATGAATGCCGCGGCAGCAATTAGGTTCGCCATTATAACATGCTAGGAGAGGCCCGAAGCAAAACGAACTAGAGGGCCAACTCTCTTCCGCCGGATATAAGTCGAGATACTTCCCAACCAAGAAATACCGGTGATCGTAACAGTTGCTCGTAGAAACGAGGGAGGAGAAAACCAAACATAGTTCAGAACACAGCGACACCCACATCATTATGACAATCTCGTATAAGTATCTCTCATTATCGTTAGTGGCGCTCCAAAGCGCCTCTAAGATACCATAATGGCATAGACAACTATAAGGCACACTATCATAGCTTCAGGCCAGCAGCTTGGTTGTTCCGCTCAGCCCAAGCCATGCCCTTTTCCGCATAAGCTTCGCAGAGAGGAGATTGTTGCCGAGCATCAGGGAGCGGTGGAGCCAATTATGGCGCATTGATGCCCGCGCCGGCGTGCAGGAGCTGAAAGACTCGGAGAGACATTCAGTGGCCGCGCCAAGGGACTATCGAAGATAGCTTCGCACGAGACCTCGATTAGCCTGGTTCTCCTATGGAATGAATGGCTCAGGCAAGTGAAACGAGCCTACTATACAAATGCTTTGACAGGCTAGAGGAGACTCGAACGACCTGCCATCGCCTTTGTCGTGTGAGTGTTTAGGTATACGACAGCAGATTTTTCGCTTCTGGAAAAAGGAATATGATGTACGTATGCCCGGTATCTCCGTTGATTGTGGCTTAAGGTAATCTCAACAAATAACTCATGTATTTCTTCAGCTCCAGATTAGGCCATCTGTAGTGACAATGTAAGAACGGCGAAAAAGTACCCGATTTGAGGCTGGTGGTGAGAAGTACACACCACTCATCACCGAGATTTAGTATTCCGTTCGCTTGGCGGTCACCATGGGCAAGACGAGAACCAGCAACAAGCATATCCAGGTGAAGTGGTCAACTCATTGAGGCATTAAAGCAGGGAAACAAAAACAGGATCTAACGACCTATCATTCTGTGGTTAGGTCTGGGCAACTCAGACGCTTCGTTAGTTAATGGCCGTGGGCCTAAGACAAGTAGATAGCAGTCGATATTACTGCATATAAGATTTATTCCTCAGAATATACATTGTTATGGGAGGAATATATTCAGGGTTAGTAGGCAGGTCGGTTTCTCAAATGCCTTGAGTGAATTAATTATACTGTACATAACATACGTAGAATCAGGAAGTTGAAGATGGGGAGATTCTATAGTCGAGCGCAAGGCTCAAGGACTCCTAGGTACCTAGGTAGGTATCTAGGTAGGCACCTGGTAACACCTAACGAGGCATAATTAGGCGAAAGTTCATGGGAACTGTTTGGTGAGGTATCCACTAATTAGCCTTCTGTAGTGTACATACAGTTGCTAACTAGGTACTGCCCAATACGACCCTTGACGATACAGTCAGCACCTACCCAAGTACATACTAAGTACGTTCCCCATACCCCCACCTGACCATCGCTAAGCATTTGACGACAACCTACAGATTACCTAACCTCCTACCACCTTTCACCTGAATCGGCTTGACTCTCGTCGAACAGCTTTCCGAGTCCTTCTTCAGTCCCGTGACACCCACTTCCCGTACGGGCCAGCGGATACCGCAACGTGTCTTGGTTGATGAGGTGAAAGAGGACTACAAATGCAGCCTCGGAATTCATGACCGATCTGTCACGCATCCTGCCGCATTTCCCAATCGGCCAATATGCGAGCCTGCTGCCCACCATCGAGCGTCACCAGCTGACCACGAGCGACCTGCTCACCCTCGATGTTGCTGACATAGGTAAGCGCACCCAGCTGCCGCTGTTAGACATCAAGCGCCTCTGTAATGCCCTCCTCGACGCCCTGCAGGTCGACCTGGGCGTCTCAGACAAGCAGCCATCGCCACCGCCGGGACAACAGCCGGGCCTCCTGAAGCAGACGGGCACGGAGCTCATCGCCAAGGAATTCCGCACTATTAGCACCCTGGACGAGTCGCTTGATCGCGCTCTCGGCGGCGGCATCCCGGCGGGCTACATCACCGAGATCACGGGCGAGAGCGGCGCCGGCAAGACGCAGTTCCTGCTCACGCTGCTTCTCGCAGCCCAGCTCCCACCCCCGCACGGTCTCGGGCGGCCCGCGCTGTACATATCGACGGAGTCGCCGCTGTCGACCAAGCGGCTATCACAGATCCTCGCGCAGCACCCCGTCCTCCGGGACCTGGACGCCTCCGCCAGGCCGTCGCTCGACCGGATCATCAGCACCGTGACGCCGGACCTGGAGTCGCAGGACCACATCCTCAACTACCAGGTGCCCGTGGAGGTGTCGCGGCGGAACATCGGGCTGCTGGTCCTGGACTCCGTGGCGGCCAACTACCGCGCCGAGTTCGACCGCGGCGGCGGCGGTGGCAGCAGCGGTGGTCTTAACATGGCTGCGCGCGGCACCGAGCTCGTGCGTCTGGGCGCGCTCCTGCACGAGCTGGCGCGGAAAAACGACCTCGCCGTCGTGGTCGCGAACCAGGTAGCCGACCGGTTTACCACCGCCACGACCCCGACTCCCTTCCCCGTCTCCGCGCCGCGGAACAGCGGCAGCGGCGTATTATCACAGGAAAGCCCGCTGGCGTCACGAAGCCGGAACATCGGCACAAAGCCCATGCCGATCCCGCCACCCCCATCCTCCCTCCTCGACGACGTGGAGCCGACGAGCAGCACGGCGTCGCTGGTGCGCAGCAGCATGCCGGAACCGCCGCCGCCCGATGGTTACGCCCCCCCGGCGCCCCCGGCGCTCCTGCTCGACCACCAGCAGCGCTGGTTCACGGGCTGGGGCGACGACCCCGACGCCTCCGCCTCGACGCACCTCAAGACGCCGAGCCTGGGGCTCGTCTGGTCGACGCAGATCGCCGCGCGCATCGCCCTGTTCCGACGGCCCGTGTACGCGTACGGGCGGAAGCAGGCGGAACTCGAGCACGAGGAGGCCGGCGGAACGATGGTGCGCACGTGGCGCCGCTGGATGAAGGTCGTCTTCGCGCCGCACGTGCCTGGTACCGGACGCGGCTTGGAGGGTACCGTCGAGTTCGAGGTCGCGATGGGTGGACTCAGGGGCGTGGAGGGGAAGGTAAAGGGGAAGGGGAAGGAGAAGGAGAAGGGGAAGGAGAAGGAGAAGGGGAAGGAGAAGGGGAAGGAGAAGGAGAAGGGGAAGGAGAAGGAGAAGGGGAGGGTGGCGGAGGAAGAGTGATATGGGCCGTATTCTGTAAGTAGTAGATATAATAATATCTACCACTTGGAGTGATGGTGCACACGGATACACAACGGCATGCTGTTGTTGATAAATAACGTAAATAAAACATGGGCAAGTTCCTCGCAACCGGCTGGCATATATTTGCGAGTTATTGTAACCCGATAAATATATCGCAAATTTACCTAGGTTGGTAGCTAGTACCGCAAAATAACATTGGGATTCGAGATAGGGGGTTATTCTATACGATCTCGTTGAGCAAAACTAAGCGGATTTCAGGACCCAAAGCCACATTCTATTTCAGACCTATTGCTATGCTATGCTATGTTGTACTTTTCCATACCATTTCCCATGCCCGTAACTAGCAACCGGCTCCGAAGACATACGCCGCCCAATGCTAATTGGAAGATTGATCGATTAACTACCACTATCCCCCCCCACTCTACCGCGGATGGGGAAACTCGTCCTCCAACTGCAGTCGTACGCCGACGTTCATGCTGATGAGCTCCTGGACGAGCAACTTGGCGGCGTACGGCATGGTCATCTTGGCGACCTCGTGGCTGCTCTTGCACGTGCCGCAGTAGCCCTTGTATCCGAAGAGCCCGCACCGCTGGCAGATGTCGATGTCGACGCCGTCCGAGCTGGTCATCAGGCGCTCGAGGAGAAGTTGGGAGGCGCCGTACGCGATCAGGCAGTCGCGCTCCATTTCGCCGAGACGCAGGCCGCCATCTCGTGATCTGCCTTCCGTTGGCTGACGTGTGAGGATGGCTCGGGGCCCGCGTGATCGGGAGTGCATCTTGTCCTGGACCATGTGCTTGAGTCGCTGGTAGTAGATCGGCCCGTTGAAGATGTAAGCCTGCAGCGGCTCGCCCGTTATTCCCGAGGTGAAGTAGTCCTTTCCTTCCCATGAAAATCCCGCTTTGACTAGCTCCCTGCTCATGTCCTCGAGCGGGTGAGACCGGAAGGCGTCCCCGTATCCGTAATCCCTGCGCCCCTGTACAACGGCCGCTTTGCCCGTCAGCGTTTCGAGTAACTTGCCAACTGTCATACGAGATGGGAAACCATGAGGATTCATAATAATATCGGGTACAACGCCCGTGTCCGAGAACGGCATATCCTCCTGATCCACGATAATCCCAACCACACCCTTCTGGCCGTGTCGTGAAGAGAATTTGTCACCCAGTTCGGGTCTTCTGGTCTGACGGGTCTGGACCTTGATAAGCTGAGTTTCCTTCTCTGTCTGGGTAATCATGACTTTGTCGATATATGCTGGATCTGCAAGTCTATATGACAACGGTGTCTCGCGGTAGTCCTCATTTCTTCGTTCTAACCCAACAGTGGGGCTTATATCCACTGGGCTCTCCTTCTTGATGAGAATGTCACCATTCTTGACTGAATATCCTACATCGGCCAGGCCGTCATCAGAAAGGGCATTGTTCTTGGCCTGTGAGGGATCCTTGTCCCCAATCCTTTCGCGGCTACCATTGGCGTATTTCTGAAGCTCTGCAGTGTATTTACGAAACACTTGGCATCGTCCAAATCCACGGTCACAAGAAGCTTTATTAAGAACAAGCGCATCTTCAATATCATAACCCGAATATGACATGACGACAACGGTGGCATTCTGTCCTGCTGGTAGTTTATCATAGTGAATGAGCTCAATGGTCTTAGTAATGACCATTGGTCGTTGAGGATAGACTAGTGTGTATAGGAGGGTGTCAATGCGGTTGAATTGGTTGTAAGCAATAGCTCCGATTGCTTGCTTACCCATAGCACATTGGTATGTGTTTCTAGGAGACTGGTTGTGATGCGGGAAAGGAATTAAGCCAGCAACAGCGCCAAGTATTGTAAAAGGCTCAATCTCAACATGTGTATGTGCTTTCGTGATGTCCTTTTCATAAAGAGCAACTAAGGCATCGTTCTCTTCGTTCACATCCAGGTATTCGACGATGCCCTGTTTGAGGAAGTCGTCAAATGTAACCTTGCCAGCTTGTAATAGTCTTAAATGACTCTCCTTGATTTTTGCTTGGCCGTTCTTCACAATGATATACGGTCGGCAGATGCGTCCCTCGTCGGTTGCAAGGTGCACAGCCGACAATTGCGTATTGACATTGATACTGACAAATGGAGAGATCCAACCCCGACGCCTCATAGTGCGGAATTTGACCGCAAAGCGCTTTGGGAACCGAGTCAGCGCAAAAGGAGTACCATTTATGTAGACAATGTAAGTGCCTTTTCTATGCATCTCTGCACCAGAGAAACACCGGAGGGGTTCAACTCCGGAATCCAACGTAAAAGCCCACCTTATGACCGGGTCCTCGTCTACATTGGTAGTGATGTGTGTCATCAATGCCAGGTTCTTGACTAACCCGCATGCTTCGCCCTCGGGGGTATCAGAAGGACACAGCATACCCCATTGTGATGGTTGGAGGGCACGAGGACCACTGACTTTCCGCGTCTTTTCAAACTGGCTGCTTATCCGAGTCATCATTCCAAGTGCGCTGATGTAACTGAGACGACTCAAGACGTGCGTGACGCCAGCTCGGTCCATCTTGAATCGCTTAACGCTCCAGTTACCGGTCTGAATGGCCCGGTTCATACCCTCGGTGATATGCTTTCCTTGTGCACCAACTTGTAGTAGAGGATCTACTGCGATGGCCCGATGCTGTTTCTTTAAATTATTCTCGAGACTGAATTTGAGGTCGACCAAGAATTTCTTGAACAGGTCTTCAAAAAGCAAAGAGAGGAGCTGCCCTGCTAACTCCAATCTCTTGTTACCCACAAAGTCGCGATCATCCACAAGTTTAGGATTGTAATGGGCCATGAGCACTCGACGGACCATGAGGGCAACATAGATTGCTTTCGGATAGAAATCCAGACCCTCAACCGGTATGTGTGCGATAATGATATTCGCTAGTGCGTCGAGACCTTCCTCAATAGTGTTGCGACGCGGCTGCGGTAGTCCTCCAAACGTTTTTCCCCTGCCGCCCATCTTCACTCTCGCACCAATATAATCCAAGGCCTGTTGCTGGGTAAAAACGCCGGCCTTGGTGGCCTCCTCGAAGTTGACCACGAAATCGTCTTGGAATCTTCCATCGGAACCAGCTACCAATTGCATGATCTCAAAGTCTGAAAGACCGCCGAGGGCCTTGAGGATGACAACAATCGGAATGGCCTCGACCAGAACGTTGTGCTGGAGGGTTATGCGGTCCTTCTTCAGGGTGACATATGTCTTCGATTTTCTCTCGTGAGTGGAACTGGTTACAGAAGCCGAGATGATGCTGTTCTTGTCGTCTGCCTCTACGATGACTCGGTTCTTGCTCAACTGCTCTTGGACAAGAATAACCTTCTCCGTGCCGTTGATGATGAAGTATCCACCCGGGTCAAGTGGACATTCGTTCATCAGCTCCATCTTGGCATTGTTGGCACCGTATAGCCGGCATTTATTGCTTCGTAACATAACTGGCATTCGGGCTAGCTCGACATTACGCCGGATGATCCGCTGTCGCTCTCGGGTGTACGCGACATCAACGAGGATCTTTGCAGAGTAAGTCATGTCCCGTAAGCGGCATTCCATAGGGGTGATATCGTTGTCAACCCTATACTCGTTGAAGTCGACACGATCCGGAGGCGCCACCCTGATATCCGTGAACTCAATCCAAAAGCTGCTGTCGACATCGCTTCTAACGGTCCGATTGGCTTTAACTATCTCCTTGATCTCATGGTCCACGAAGAAGTTGTATGAGTCAATATGCCTGGAAAAAAGCGAATCAGTAAGTTGACACCCTTGAAAGCTATATAGCATAGACATACTGCTTCACCAACCCTGCTCACACGATGATATTAGCGTACTGGCCATGGCTGCTTGGTACATTGTGTATATCACTTACCTTTTACCTTCAAGAACGCCGGAAGCAACTGATTCTTGTCCTCGACGGTGGTAATAGGGTCTGTCAGCTTCTTTCCATTGTAGAAGGGCTCTAGAAGAGCCTCAAATCCGTCATCGATGAAGGGCATCTTGGCTGCATAACATTTTCATGCAGGTTGGGTGAAGTGAAGTGGCTAAATTGTCTACGCCGTATTTTGTGAGAAGATTCGAAAAAGTCAGCCTCATCTGCAGGAAGTACGTCGAAGCTTGCGGCGGCGAAGAATGTCCCCCACCAAAGAAAAAAAGAACCCCACCAAGTTGCTAAACTGACCTTGCGAAAATCAAGTAATCAGATCCACAGCTCGAGGGGCACCTGCTAAGTACCCAGGTACATCCGAATGTATGTATTTAAGTTTACCTAAGACCTTACTGTATGTAATTGTTCCATTTATTGGGTACCTAGGTACATATGCAGATACTGAGAATCGTAGGTAATGTTAGGTAATGTTTCCCCTTTATATAGGAAAAATTCCAAGAGTGTTGCAACCTGGCTGATTGGACAGACTCACAAAAATCTATTGTTGCTACGAGTACCCCCCCCCCCCCCCCCCAAGAAAGCTAACAGATGAAGCTTCACTGGGTTAGAACACCACCCGACTCGGGTTGTCCAAGAAGAGTCATCAGGGATCGCGGCAGTCTATCCTACGTACGTATGTACTTTCTGAAGCCGTCATTTAGATGTTGATTGATATACCATAAACACCTATTCTTACATCTATCCAATTCATAATACTTGGCCAAGATGCTAGCAAGCGGATGAGATATATATCACAGCCTAATACTTCTTCTTGCAGTATATGCTTTAGCTTACCATTCCTATCAGTTGCAGTCCTATGAGGGGTTATGAAGAAGAGCATTTCTATTTTTCCTCAAGCGGTACGCCAATAGTAATCGCTAAGAACCCACGTATTTACCGGGCATTTAACGGTATAACTACCTATATAAGCGGAGGGCGTCCCTAGAATTCTTACCTACTAAAGACAGCTTCTTCTAGCAATAAAAGTTGAATAATATTCAAATGAGAAATTACGACCTGATTATTAGTAAAAGATTATTACATAATGATTACAGATATTATTACCAGATATATTACTATTACCAGGCTGGTATAATATTTTCCGAAATATTATAACCGGCGATATTATGAAATTGAACCTCCTATCTTGATATAATAATTAAGAAAGGAAAAAATATCTGGCTAAGTTCGATATCTCTGACTGATCGATAAGTTACTAACACTTGTCCATCCAATCACTGAACCGGACTTTCCTCTAGCATGAGAATAGAGTTACAGACAACCGCAGCTTAGGTGCTCCGTAAAGGTTCGAACTGATTGCTATGGCTATTCAAACCTTTCCCAATAAGAATCGATTCACTCTTTCCGGAGTCTCTCCCTTTGATTCTCCCCTCAACCATCTAAGACCGTACGACTACACCAAAGGTCTTATATATCTTACAAGCACTCGAAAACATGTCTGGACGTAGGAAAATCTACTTAGGAGCGGCATCCTCGATTATCACTGCGAATAGGGATGAATGGGAACCTCTTCCAGAAATGCAACAAGAATTTGAAGCTCTCGGACCGTCCACGAGTTGGCTACTACCACCTATCGCCAATAGCATTTGGGCCGCTGTCTTTACTAGACAGTCAAATAATATATTACTCGATATACCTTATCGAGTTATAGCAGTCTACAAGCACCTTCGAACTTTGTGGAACGATTTCTGCCTCTGGTGTCAAGAACGTCGAAAGCCATGGGCGGTATGGACTTGTCAGGTTGGCTACGCGGAACCCTCTGAGAACCCAAAATGGAGGATAAAGTATACGCTTGAGATTAACAGATGGGAGGACGTAAATACTGTATTTCAATTTTATAGCACGAAAGCAAAGTGGTACGTATCTTATTGTTTTAATTAAGATCCTCTAATGACTCGTAAATAGGGTATGGAAAAGCTCTCGAAGAACTAGACGCTATCAACAAGGTAGATACGGTAGGGTAGTCTGGTGGGGACGGCGATGGGGCAATCCTGATCCAGTGCCTCAGGTCGCGGAACCTCTATGGTGAGAACTGGGTTGGCTGGGTTGGTTCAAATAATGGAAAATGCTGCCTCCAGGCCTTCCAGCTAGAGTCAGGTATTATTCCGCTACACGGAGGCTATATCCCCCAACCGTCTTCAAAGTGGCAAGTCTCAGACGGGATACAAACAGGATTTATCCTTCCGCTACACTGCGGCTGCTTTGGTCTCTGCTCGATATCGTTTTCGACCCCAAAACGAGGGAGAGTAAGTAGATGTTAAGGAATGTTTGCGTATACTGAACCGTGGTATAGGGTGGGTAGTGTGAAGGCTCCTGTTGCATGCCGGGCCGGCAAGGCGGCTACCGAGCTCGCGGCATGGACTTGGGCGAAGGAAAATCCGAACGTCCGCTTCAATCTCGCAGGTTTAAACTCCGGAATGGCGTTCGGTGCCTTCGTACCGGGAGCAGAGCCCAAGTCACTCGAACGACTCAACACTTCAAATCGGATCGTGTGGCGTATCGTCTCGGCGGGCCAAAATAACGGAGTACCACCATCGAGGGGGCCCGTGTGGGTGAGCGTTAATCTTGGCTGCCAAGGCAAATAGTGTGATCTGATTGAATTGTTGTAAGAGTGAGGGTTAAAGTACTACGTGGGATGTGTATGTGGATCTTGCTTATATATAGGAGTCACCATTAGGTATTAATGGCATTGTTGGATTACATAGTCACGGGTATGTTGGACCGGTGATTTGGTCGTATAAGTGTATAAGTGTAATTGTAAGAGATCTGGTTATTCAAGGATAGAGTGAATAATCCGGAAAGGTTTGAACATCCTTCCAAACAACAGTCTAAGCCTTTACCTAAGCTAAAGTGCGGTTGATCTGTACATAGTATGTACAAATCGATGTACGGCGTATGTACTGTATGTAAGTAATCCCAATGGGTAGGTAAGAGGTTGACCAACCTCACCCATCTAGACAATTTCTGCCCCTCCTTACCCCTCCATCTCGTGAAAAAAAAGTTGCTGCCCCTCGTTGCTCATCTCCCACGCTGCAGGTAGGCTGCAGTGAATCTGCAGGAGGCGCGCTTTGCGCTGGCTGGGCTGGTAGATCGATTCCCTGCATTGGTCGTAAAGTCGCCTCATCGCTCTCCATATATACGTACATACATACATACATACATACATACATACATACATACATACGTACGTACATAGAGATTTCAGAAGCCCGAGTACATAGATGATTCACACATCACCGTAGGAGGCACGGGAGCAAGAGGGATTGCGATGCAGCTGTTTCGTCATATCCCCATGGGTGGTCTGACATAGACGGGATACACATAATAGAGAGGGGTTGGCATCACGCTGCCCGCTGGGAAGGTTGGCAAGCGTGGGGACGACTCAGCTCGAATGGAAAGTTACTGTGTTTCGTCGTAGTTCTACCAGCTACATTACATACTCAAAAAGGCACATCCGCACCAAACCCGCAAGCGTAGGTACTGGCGAACTTTTCAACCTGATCGTCAACGGCCTGCCTGATATGCCCTCGGTAGTAATCTTATCGGTCTCACCCGATTCAGTTCCAGACCCGATCTATCGTGAAGATCGCTGTACGTTTCCAGTCTAGAACCTGAGGTCTCCTCGTCTCGTGTCCCCCTCGTCGAGGACCCGGCAAGGGAGATGCCCCAATCAACAGTATTGCAAATTGAAGAGAGAGCCAGCATGTATATCTACATACTCATCGCCATCGACACACGACAAAATGTTGACCCGTTTGGGGTGAAAATATGCGGCCACCAACGCACGTCCAGACGTCGTAATCCAGAGTATCTGGGGAAGGGAGCTAGGGGAGTTGGGTCGTTCACTGGCACCGACTGGCTAGTGACGTGCAGAGGCATTGGAGTCTCCGTGTCTGGGCAAAAGTCGGTGAACCGAGCAGGGGTAGGTAAAACCACAGCCTACCTAGTTGGTAAGTATGTACATATATAGTTTAGGACTTGCCCCTTACGCGGTACGACGAGGCGATATACATCGTAACTCACTGTCGCTCTGAGATCCTTTAATGTTGCCACTCGAGTAATCATCTCAGAGACCAACTACACGATACATGTGAATAGCAGAGCAGCGCAAACTGTGGATTGCTTGAACATATGACATACATCTTTCTCATCGAAGCTGACGAGTGTCAAGGTACTAAATAACGTGAGACTAGCAACGCGGGGTAAACTAAGAGCACATTCAAAACAACTACATAGGATATAGGATATAAATATCGAGACTCTTCATCTCAACAAGGGCCCACCAATGGCTTCAGAGCCGCCGCACTAGAGAATTTGAGTTCAAGGCGACTTTTAGACTCGGGCTGAACCATAGGTTCAAGCAAGAAGGACCCTGAGCTATGTTGAGCTACTTACTTTAGAAGACGCACTGGAGGGCGGCGGCTAGGCGGGCAGGTAAGCTATGTACGTAGGCAGGTAGGCTGGTAGGTGCACATATGAGGCCCGGTGTACCGAGAAACTTTTTGATGTTGTCTTGAACGATGGGGAAGTTGTGCTCCATCCATCGTAGATCGATAGCAATATCGAATGGGCACTGGGTGGCCATGGAGCAGGGATTCCGGCTCACTGAACCCTGTCTACGTACTTGTGGCGTCGACACGGCCGTGTCTAATCGACACGTTGCTGTGGGTGTCGAAGTTTGTTTGAACAATTGCCATATGGCGTTTGATAGTCCAGATTTATCTATGTATCGCACCTCTGTCGCTGTTCCGAGCCGTTGTCCCTGCCTCCGGTCTACATACCGGGTAAATGCGCTAACTTCGGGACAACACAGAGCCAGAGGTCCAGAGAGCTTAGGTGATAGGTAGCCAAGAGTTAGACGCCGTCCAGCTCGATGTTTTCAGGTGTGATTGCTGAACAACCTATAAGCAGTCGTCCCCCGCGTCAGAGGAATCCGAACATAGGTAAGGAAGATACATATTTGTCCAACTAGAGCCCGACAATGTGTGTACGCACAATTCCACATAGTACCTAACATACTGTACGGGCTGCGGTGGAGTTGATTGAACCGGGACCTTAGGTAGATAGGTAGACAGGACTTGCTTGAACGCTCGAGTGCAACAATAGAGATGTAGGTACCTACATACATTCATTCCATGTTGCTGCTGCTGGTGCAGGTTGACATTGGGCAGACAGGCAGATGGAGATATGGTAGGTATAAGACGGACAGAAGGAAGGACGACTGGAACTATCGCATACCTTGTTGTTGAGTCTAGTTGACTTGGTGCTTGGATTGAACTCTCAATGTACGTAGATATATTCGTCACTTCTTACTACCGTTTTGCAACGGTTCATGGTTCTTGGTGATGGGATTGTGTGCAGTTCGGATGCTCCCCGCACTAATGAAAAGTTAAAAGGTGAACGGTCCGCATATCGGCCATGGCTTGAGATGGCGTCTGAAGCCAAAATCAGCTTGCCGCTTGGTGACTTGTTGCTCACCGCTCCCCGCTCCCTGCCTCCTTGCCAAACGGCACTATCTCTCATTCGAGCAACCGACCCTAGCTGCTAACAGCACTGGGGTAACCAAGGTGGGGTTTGTCAGGTCGTTCAGTGTCTAATCAACTGTGAAAACAGCTGTCACATCTTGTGAGCAGGATTCAGTCTACATATGTGGATGCGGTTGCTATGAACCTTAGAATATTATCATTCCATATCCAGTCCCAATGCCGGTGCGTTCAACAAAATAGAACCCCTATTAATCATACGTACGCACAAGGCCATGTGTGCTGGTCTGCTTCGTCCACGGTCCCGTAGCGAACTCTTCACCAGGCTGATTGGATTCCCAACTTTCTGGATAGAGTTCGAACCCCTTGGGGAAAAGACCCTAAGACCCTAAGACCCTGAAGTCAAATGTGTCTACCATCCATTGTTGTCAGCCACATACATACAAGCGCACACACGCACACACGCAACACCGAAGAGAGTGGCCTAAAAAAGCGATTGATCCACTAACCGTATACATACTTTACCTCAGATACGTTTCCCTGTCCGTTCTAAGTAATCTGTACTTATACGTAAGTACGTACCTAACGATTAACTCCACGTAGAGTTGTTATCAAATACATGCGCTTTCTAGATCAAACAGCGCCTTTTTTTGCCTTTGGCAGTGTTCAAAACTCTCCAACGTAATTACAGTTGCATGTTAGTTGTCTTGGATATGTATGAGTTGGGAATATGGTTTTTATTTATTTGTCAGTGACTCCAAAGGGAACATGGCAACTGTTAGTCGTAATACACCGTAACGTTAGGCTTCATCAGGTCGGACAGGGACAGGGGGCTTGATTCCAAGACGCACCCACTCGCTACCTACTGTAACTGTATGTATGTACATACGGTACACAAGGTACGCTATGTAGTGTAGAGCGCATTTTACGCATTGGCAGAGGGTTGCTTAGTAGGGTGAGGTACTGTATGTACATACATACATACATTCAACTCGACCAGGGGCTTTATTAGTCGGTTGCGAATTCTAAACCTCCCTGTGCCTCGTCCACTTCGCAGCCATTGAAACATTGATCCTCTCCTCTCTTCGCACAACTCCACACTCTTTTGATTTTGCGATTTGCAAACTTTCCCCCTCGTGCTGTGCTGCCCTGGGCAGCATTCTGCGTTTTTGTGCTATAGTTGTTCTCATAAGACGTGAGTAATTGGCGTCCTTCTCTCTTTCCGCGTTGTCAACAGCCGAGAATCCCCTCTCAGAAAACCCCCATCTCTTAAGACATCGTCAACCTGCCGTATATTCGCCTACTCGAGTGCCGAACGAGGGTGGTCTAGCAGCAACACAACAGATACATAGCGCATGTAGCTGGTTATTTCCTGAGACCCCTACATCGCACCGTCGAGCGAATGTTGTTGTTGTTGGCCTTTCGCGATTTATTTCCGTTATGATTCGAGGGTGCATCGCAAGCTGACCATTGCCCGCTACGCCCGTAGTTTATAGAAAACCCGGCGACTGTACGAAAACTTCGGCGTTGTAATAACAAGATAAAATGGATGATTATCGTTTTCGCACTCAGCAGTCCCCAAGAAACGAGGCCCCGATGAATTCTCTTGTTTCCCCACAGCGAAACGGCAGACCTATGCCTCAGCCAGTCTCGCAGGATCCTCGAACTACCCTGCCTCGCCGATTCACCACGGACTCGGGGCGTGTACCAACATTGTCAACCATATCTACCCAGCGATTGCCTGAGCCCCCAGACTATGCCACTGCGGTAAGTCTCCCAATCTCCTGAAGGTTGGGTTGGATTAGCCGGGGATGGGTGTTTAGCCTTGCTGGAACTACCCTGAGCAATGTCTCAACCCTCCTTCTTGGATGTCTTGGTGTTGTGTAACTCACAACCGATAGTACCCACCCCAGAATCAGTATAAAGTCCAACTAGTAAGACCCTCTCCTCTCAAAGTTTCCGGTGATCTAGCACTTGCTGTCTCGACCGAGCATGGCCGAGTTCGCATTTCTGCATACTCGTCCAATGCTTGTCTTGCCGTTGCAGTCACCCGCTAAAGTGGAGTAGGTGCTAACAGTCGCAGCAGCTGGAAAAGAAGAAGCTCGAGTATGAAAAGCTTCGAGAGCAGAAGCGGCGCTTTGAGGCCGAGATGCACAAGCTGGACCAGCAGCAACGACGGGAGGAGTTTGATATTGCCAAGATGCAGGAAGACATAGGCAGAGGCAATGGAATGGGCATGCCGGGACATCAGTCCGAGCCCACTACACCACCCGAGTATCGCGAGACAAGCTCGGGGTTTCCCACCATATTCTCACGGCCAAATCGGTACTCGACGTCGAGTCTCGTCTCCCCCCCTGGCCTTTCAAATCGACCTGGAAGATCTGGCTCGCAACTTACCTCGCCTCAATCGGGTATTAATCCTTCTCGTTTCTATGATGAGCACCTGCCATCTCGCTCTGTACCCGGATCACGAAGAAATAGCGACGAAGACGAGAAGGAAGAGGCCCTCCGTCAGGACCCTACCAGCCATCGGTCCACAAATGCGTAAGTTGATCAATTTTCTGATAGTATTTCTGTCGTTGTTATCGCCCATGACATGCCAAACCTCTTCGGCTTTATTGCCCAGCTATGCTCAGTTCAAAGTTCTATGCATAAGGCAATACAGCAAGCTCAAGGTTCCTTGGTGAATGAGCTATCGCATTGGGTGGCACGGGACAGTCCGCAAGAAATTGTCTTGGGGTTTCCATCCGTGTCTTTTGTTCGTTCATGTTGTATGCTCCATTATCTAGCTGTGATGAGTTAATTGGGCAAGACTCGCACATCACCATTACAACGTCGCCTGCCAACCCTCAGCCAGCCCTTTATTCTTTCCTGTTTCCCTGATTCCGCAACATCTACTGAGCCATTTCTCATTCTCCCATGCATTAACATATGTCAATGTATCTTGGCACTTCCTGTCCCTGAGAAGAACACATTCCCTGGGTACTTCTCAACTACACCTGCCATCTCATCATCCAACATATTTTTTTTTCTGTGTTTTTCTACAGACCCTATTCTGGATCTGTTTGCAAACAATCTCACGCGTGAAATTTTCATCATTACCGGAAATCACATGCCAATATTCTTCACTAACTTGAGCTTCTAGACTCAATCGGTATTCTATGCCTGTTACCCGTCGGGGCAATTTGTATGACAATATAGACCAGACCAACACTACCGGTTTCCTTTTCAGGGACGACGAGGCATCGATGGACTCAAACAACTTTGCCCTCATTGACGGAGGTGAAGACAGCTTCCCTCAACTTTACACTCAAAAGGGCAATCCCACTATGGTAAGTGGCCCTTCCACCTAGACTTCATCTTGTGACCGTGCACAGTGGCACTGTGCGGCGACGTCCAACTTCATTGTATCATACAATAACCAAGCCCATCCTATTGTTTGCAACTTAACAATCACCCAATGCTTCGAATTTTTGCAAATTACATAAAGTCCCCCCCTCAAAGTCCAAAGGCTTTGTCTCACCGCCAAATTCTGCCATCGAAACAATACAAAAGGATACCCAACAGCACACACTGTCTCTCACACAATACCTGACCTCCCGCCCCACTTCCCAATACACTGCACCATATTTCAATTTCCCTTCCCTCAAGCTCGCTTTCGTTCTACAAAATTTGTACTTCCGATTTTCAGGCAACTAATCTTTTGTTGTAACTTCAGTTGTCTGCTTCGTCTATTCCGGTTGACCTGGCTTCTCACCGTGCAAGTGGTGAAGCTGCTCCTTCCAACGGCTGGGGCAACATTTCCCGTCATCGACAGCAGCAGAGTTTGTCTACCATAAATTCGTCTCAGATGAATAACACCGACAGCATGGCTACTGGCCAGGCCGGCTCCTCGGCCGATGCCAACTCCATTGGAACCCGCCCGTATCGTCACTCCCTTGACCTGAATCAGTACAGAGAGACCAATGGTGATGCCCCTACCTCCACTACTATGTCACCCGCGTCGACCCAAGTATTGTCAACTCCTCCTAAGTTGCAGACTTCGTTCTCTTCGAATGATATTCCGACCGCCAAGAGTAACTCTAGCGGTGTCATGACCCCCTCATCCAATGCCAACGCTCATGCTCAGCAGCACTTTCACAATCACAATGCAAGCATTGGTCGAATCCCTCCCGGCGCCGTCAAACGCCACAGCCGTGAGCTCTCAGTCGACAGCCACACTGCTGTCACGCAGGCCGGACCAGCATTCCCCTCGATTCAGTCACAGCTGCAAGCCAATGCGCCTGCCTTTGGTCCAATTGCTTCCAGCCAGGGCCCCGTTCAGTCACCTGCATCTGCTGGAACTCCTTCCGTTGGTTCGCCTTCTTCTCATGGATCTTACCAATCATATTATGGTGGCTACAACCAAGCCAATCCCAACGGCAATGGCTATAATATGAACCTACTAGCTATGGGCATGCAGAACATGAACATGAACGGCTACCCCCCTCAAAATTACCCGGCGTATAATACTGTTAATCCTGTTTATCAGTCCAACGCCCAACAGCGCGATTCTCAGCAGCGTGTGATCCAACAGCGACGAGCGCAGGACAATGAAGGTCAGTATTGCATATCTAGTTGATTTATGTCCGACTTGGAATCATAACTAACTTATGTAGTCATGAGCCGCTACGCAAACTTGCCTTTGGAGAAAGTAGGAGGCACTATCTACGAACTTTGCAAGGACCAGCATGGCTGTCGATACCTGCAAAAGCAGTTGGAGAACCGAAACCCCGAGCAGGTTCATATGATCTGGATGGAGACGAAACAACACGTTGTCGAGCTTATGACTGATCCTTTTGGCAATTACTTGTGTCAGAAGCTTCTCGAGTATTGCGACGACGACGAGCGAACCGTCCTGATTCAGAACGCGGCACAGGATATGGTCCGTATTGCGCTTAATCAGCATGGCACTCGAGCCTTGCAAAAGATGATCGAGTTCGTCTCAACTCCCACTCACATCCAAATCATCATTGAGGCCTTACGATACCGTGTCGTGGAGCTTATCCAGGATTTAAACGGCAATCATGTGATTCAGAAATGTCTGAATAAGCTCTCTGCTACAAACGCCGAGTTCATTTTCAACGCTGTGGGTAATAACTGTGTTGAGGTCGGCACCCATCGTCACGGCTGCTGTGTCCTTCAAAGATGCATTGACCACGCTACCGGACAGCAGAAGATGTGGTTGATTAGCAAAATCACCGAGAACGCCGGACGCCTTGTCCAGGATCCATTCGGCAACTACGTGGTTCAATACATCATCGACCTTAACGAGTCTGTCTTTACCGAGCCTCTAATACTGCAATTTCGTGGCAAAGTCTGTCAACTCTCTCGACACAAGTTCAGTTCCAACGTCATAGAGAAAAGTCTTCGCTGTGGTAATGAGGAGTCAAAAGACATGATGGTCAGCGAGCTCCTTGTGCCGGGCGAGATGGAGCGCCTACTTCGCGACTCTTTTGGCAACTACGTAGTCCAGACTGCTTTGGAGCATTCTACCTACCATATGAAGCTTCAGCTCGTTGAGGCTGTCCGACCGATTCTCCCCAGCATCAGAACCACGCCGTACGGTCGCCGCCTACAGGCAAAGATTCAGCAACACGACACTCGCAGTGCCAGCACAAGCGGTCAGACAACTCCTGCTGATGCAACTCAAGGTCAGATTCCGATGCGCCCTCCCCACAGCCGTGGCATATCAAACCAGTCCATTATGTCGCCTGGTGGCTACACGAACGGTCTCAACGTTACCCGGGGCCCGATGGCCTATCCCTCCAGCAGCACTCTAACTGTGCCAAACCCCAACTCTAACGCTCCTCCGCAACCACCGCGACTGAACCAGTTTGCTACCTACCCGGGACCTGGCGTCAGCCCCGGAGCAGGTGAAGGTGACTTCTTTTAAACGTTTCCCTTGCTAACGGTGGTCACGACACTTGTAATGGTACGATATACGAACTCGGACGACAATCATCTCGGGCGGTCCCCTATCGTCAGTTATACGGTTTTCCTGGCCTTTCACACAGCATGAATGAAACGTTTCCCACGAAGTTAATGATAACCTGGTATTATTTTCTAACATATTATCCATGCTTCTAAAAAGAACGCCACACGGATTCATTTGCATCATCGAGCAACACCACTAGCACCCATCGTTCTCCGGATCGCGCTGTACATTACTCTTCGATGATGCTCAACATTCTATTTCCATGGATTTCATTGTGTAGTTGAAATGCCGCCTTGCGCTACCCAACCACACCGGCTTTCACCTTCACATACTCTTCCCCGGCTTGTACCTGTGTACTTGGATTCTCACACCCCGGCATAGATTTTCCCTTTGTTTTTTTCGGTTTCTCCCGGATTTCTTTTCGGACTGAGCTATAGTTGGACTACGATGATTTCTCACGAGATATTCACCGTCAGCCTACTTTGCTGCATCATATCGTCTACGGCACATATGGCGCACAGAAGCTTTGGTCACAACGTCCGTGATCTGTAGGCGATACGCGCTTGCAACCGTGTTGCCTCGAGCTGTGCCCAACGACGTTCAACCGAAGAGTTGTCGTTTTGGAGATCGCAAGTGACCTTGGCGACCTGAGCCAGGGTAATGCGGCGCATAATTGGCATTCTCCCATCGAGTTGTGCCAAAGTTGATTCACCCAGTGCATTCCTATTCGACTACCGTACGCCCTCAATAGCATATACTATCACAGTTACTCTGAGAAAGTATGCTATCAACTCTAGACTACCTTCGCGCGGCTGTTGCAGAGTGGGAGGATAGAGGAAAGCAGGCCATATATATAGGCCGATGCATCCAGAAAGATAATTGTGCTTCAGGAGAGATACGCAGTCACGTTGCATTTGGGGCGGAAACTTAACGCGTGCCTAGACGATCTTCACGTGTGCTTTTACATAACCAGACATAATAGGGTTTTTTTTTCTTCTGCGATGTCTTTTACATAATGGATCCGACAGATCTGGCAAATTTGGCGAGACGGGGACTGGAGAGAGAGATCCATTGTCCCGGGTTTTTCTTTTCTTTGCAGAGAGAAAGACTTGCTTCGCCTGTACTTTGCAGATAGCCTAATAGAGGCCTCATGAATTGCACCCACTCGGTGTCCCGCCCCTGCTCTGTGACGATAATAATGATGCTGCTGTCGCCACGTTTGCCTATTATTAGGTTTTCGACTCGTTCTGTATAGTTGGCCACTGCATACTGATAGCCTTGCAGGAACCCTTCATCGCACAAGACCAGCCGTTTCCTGTCAACGGTCAACACGCATGCATAGAGACTTGCAGACCGTGTCCGGAATTATCTACTCTTCCTTCCCCCCTTCCCGCATCCGCCATCTAAGGGGAAACCCGTGAATCTGGCAGTAAATATACATAGAGAATACCTAGGGATAGGGAGTAAGTATTAAATAGCCAATAACGCCGGATGTATTTATATTGTGTTCCTTCGTTCATTGATTACCTAGTTTTTGCCGCTATAGATAGATAATAATAATAATAGGGGTGCTTTGATAGGGGTTGGTTTGGCTGATTCTGTTATAGATACAAGCAGTATTATTATTATAATGCTGACTTGGGTAGATATTTGCTTGCTAGGTAGGTAGGTAGGGAGGTAGGGAGTCGATTCTCGGCTAGGCTATCGTAGCATCGACACCGGTACGCATCTCTTCATCATTCGATCATTCCATCCATCCGGCCGTCCTTTCTTTCATATGGGTATGGATGTAGGTACGTGTATTTTCGATGGATCATCTATCTATCTCGCCGCCGGCAGCGCACGCACGCTAAGCGAGTATTCAATCCTTTCAGTATCCGTCTGTCGTCCTCATGATTGATTCAAACGACATACACCCCAATGGACTCTGATTCTGACTCTGACTCTCTCCGTTGAATCCGGCTTGATATATATATATATATACATACATACCCAGCTCTCCTCAACCCGGATTTCCTTTCGCTCGTACGTATACCTATCTCGGACACAGACACACACTCATAGATCCCCGAGTGGGTATCTACTTTCCCTATCTATCCCAACACAGCAGCAGCAGTAGTAGCAGCAGCGCCTACCGAGGACTTGATTACCGATCCAAGCAATGGTAGGCAAGATCCGCTATACCCAGGCCCAACAGCGTGTGTGCGTGCTATCGCGCCAGCGATAAATATATACCGAGATACAAATCCAAACAGCAGGTATCAGCATATATCAGAGACATCCTACATCTTCGAGCCGGAGACAAAATACACCTGATAGATAGACCAGCCACTATACCTGGCTCCTGCAGATCCCACGGGAGCCTAGAAAGGGATAGGAGTGAGGACAAGAGGCGGGGTGTACAGGTTGCTGTAGAGATCACGCGGGATAGTCTCTTCTACAACACCTACCAACGACGTCTGCTGTAGAGTGGACAAGCAGAACGGACCGATCGTATGGTATTGTACCGAGGTGTATATGCGTATGGTACAAGGAGGGAGAGATGTACTGACCCAGCGACTTGGTTCTCCGATATATCGTGCGACGAGGCCATTATACGAGCGACCTATCCGGCGTTGGAAACGTTTGAGTAGCAGAACAAACCACCCGTCACAAATACACAAAGCACAGTACATGAACAATATCATAGATAGGAGCAAAAAATCACAAGTCATGCAATCAAGGATTTTCGTCCCAGGAAAACTTTTGTTCCTTTCTCGACTACGTAGAATAACTCCAGGCCGAAATCATGTGCCAGACGCATGCCCCGTTGACCGTGAAGTAGAATCTCACTCCGTTCCATAACAACGACCAAGCCATCAGCCCCCCGACCACTATCTCGAGTGCATTTATCGGTAGCGCCACAGAGACAGGGTGTTGTGTCTCTTCCAGGTCTTTCTGCGGCCGGCATGAGTGTTGTTGTAGCGGTGACCCTTGTTGAGACCGCGCGACTTCTTGCCGGTAGCGGTGAGACCGCGAGCCTCGCGGTGCTTGTGGACGGGGTTGACGATCCAGTTGATTCGGGGGTCCTGGCGGATGGCCTTGTGCTGGGGGTCGACGAGGATGACCTCGTAGTATTTGTAGGTCGAGTCCTGGTTGATCCAGTACGAGTTCAGGACGCGCAAGTTGGCGCAGCGGCGGCCCACACGCTCCTCGGCGGTAGCCTTGAGAGATCGCTGGTACTTGAGCTGGTTCACACCCTGGTTGGTGGGCTTGCCTGTAGTTGCGGTAATAATCAGTTTTCTGCTGCTCCAAGCGTTTACATTGGGCTGATATCGAACTCACCGTAGGTAGCACCCTTAGGCACGGGGCGCTTGCGGCCACCGCGGCGGACACGCACACGGTAGATGACATAGCCCTGCTTGGCCTTGTAACCGAGACGGCGGGCCTTGTCGGGACGGGAAGGCCTGGCGGCGCGGTGGATGACGTTCAATTGACGAAGCTATATTAATGCACTCTCAGCTCATGTTCAACGAGTGTATAGCAAAGACATGTTCTCTCCCGCCCAGGAAGGCGAGGAGACAAGACAGCGTCCACATAATCATCCACGTCAATATTTTGATTGTTGGAGATCTTGGTGTGTATATGCCTTTCGTGTCGAAGAAGTTTGGAGGAATCGTAGAGGTTCAACATACTTCCCAGCAGCGGACTCGGAGGAGGAATCGCAGGACATCGGACTGCTTCTTCTTCTGAAGCTCTTCGACGTATTTGAGGGCACCCATCTTGACTGTAGTCGGGGAAATAGAATGTTAGCAGCTGAAATGATCAGAGGATAGTCAACGGATGGATGTTACAAACCAGGTTAGGAATGGAGACCTGCAACAATGGATGGTCGTGTGTCGTTATGTCGGTTGGATGGAGGAGGGATGCGAAAATGTCCAATTGAGGAGAAAAATTGGTGCGCTTGTGGTTGTGGGCTAAGAAAATATTAAGCGATTGGGTTCTAAGCCAGGAATAGACTAGCGTATTGCGCACGAGCCATGTGTAGCGGTACTTGGGTACATAAATTTCTGTGTACCAACTTACCTAAGCAAGTTCACTTTGTTAATATAGTAGGTATGGAGCTGTGAACATTCAAGTCATTTCCTATAAGGACTATCTCAGACTCGAATTCACTTTGTAGGGACGCTTGATAGTTTTGCAGTTATACTCAGCTAACTTATATCCGATAGCTATGTAGGTAATGCTGTCATCTCAAATTACAAGCGTCAAGTGATCTCTTCACATATCTTCCTTTCCAGCGAAAATTGGCAACCATGGTTACAAGTCATTTAAGTCTTCATTCCAAATGGCATGTGCATTTTTACCCTCTTAGAACCAGGGTTTCGTTCGATCGGGATTCTTAGGCGGAATTATCTTCGCAAGTGCTGTCAATTTCTTGACCTGGTCAACAGCCACGGTTCCCCAGTTATCTTGCTCCAGGAATTTACGGCTCTCCTTGAACAGATCCGAAACCAGCTGTTCGTTGGGACTCGCCATATAGTTGCCAGGTTTGGAAGGAGTGTAGGTATCTGGAGCAAGTATACCCTCAGCGAGCTTCTCTCCTTCTTGGCGGCCGCCGGCGAGTATTTCCTTCAGCTCCTGCTTGTCGTTCTTCCATCTCTCTGTAGGAAACTCGAGCTTCTGATTCTTTAGCCCCTCTTCTGTGTCCTTGAAGTGTTTGAGCAGAGCGTAGCCACCAGAGATGAATTTCTGAGTCTCTTTGAATAGAACGTGTCCTTCCTTACTTGTCGTTCCAGGAGGGAGAACAGATGTAGAGTGCAACCTCTCGAAGACTTTCACAAATTTCTCTCCGCTCTTGGTGCTGGGAAAATGTAAGCAATAAGCCGATTAGTGTTCTGAGTGCCGTCAAGTCTGGGAACCTACAGCTGGTTCTCTTGCTTCCGCATGTAGTCTCGTACTTCATCAGCCTGCTTTTTGGTTTCGTCTCTGAAGGCCTTCATGAATTCCTTGGACTTTGATACCTCTCCTTTGGTATTCTTTTCGAAAATCTCGGCCCACTGCTGGAAGCCGCTGCATAGGAGTGGCATCAGCGATTAATTCGAGACAACCGGTGACAATATCAAAAATGCTTACCGACTTCCAGCTCGACCCTCGTCCTTCTCGTATTCCTCGAGACGAGCGAGTCGTTTCTTCTTATTTTTTGCTGCCGTGTTCTTAAGGGGATCATCTTGAACAAGCAGGCTGTCAGATTCGTCCGAGGCCACTATTTATTGTAAGTATAAATGGAACACCGTACTGTTTTCCTTTGTGTGTGGCCTACTTACGTTCAACGTCCGCCTTTCTCTTCTGTCCTTTCTTCGGCATCTTAATTGGATACAAATGGTCCTCTTTTTAGGCGTTATTTGGTCAAGGCAACCTCAGACAACTTTGTAGGAATCAATAGGGTCTAGAGATGTCGATGCTGTGATAAGATGAATGAGCATGACCAAGCTGATTACTCGGCAAGCGGCTTGAATACTGAAATATGTACTTGACCTTCAAAATTTTGGTGAATGAGAAAATGAGATAGCATAACAGAAACGGGGAAGTTCCTACAGTTAGGCCTTGAGACGAGTTTCATACCAGGCAGGTAGGTACCTAATCTTCTCGCGAGCTTGAGATGTTCCTTCCCCTACGTTAATGATCATTTATGGCAAGGCCACTCGACACATTCTGATAACCTTCCTTCAACCCCAAACTCACGTCTAGTAGCTAGCAGGTACCATAACACTTGCCTGCCTAGAGATAGAACCCTTGGGATTACCCATCCAAACATAATACAATAAATGAAGGCTCCCCTGGCAAGTGTAGTTAGTGATGATGGGAGCCTACCTAGGTTAGTATCGCAAAAGAGGATTTAAAGCTGCGGTACCGACGACATTTTGGCCAAGAGAGAGTATTTACCGTGTCTATTCCTATATACATGCATGAATCTATACGAGTCTATCTAGAGTATCAACTTTGCTAAGTAACGGTTTCGTGACTTATCGTTGCTAACTCCCTACCTCTTAAGCTTGACATGTTGTATCTCAACACGAGAGACCTGTTTAGATGCTAGGTATTGCTGATGGCAGCGGGCGGCAACGGCATGAAAATGAAAACGAGACCGTTATAACAGTTAGCCGAGTTCAACATAATATGCCTTAGGTACGCCTAAGATGCGGCTCATCCGGGTCAAGGACGTGGTCTATTTAATAAGTCTATGCAAGGCGGATGGCGGCCAGCAGATTCTACACTAGCAACGGCCAATAAGTAAGTACATCACACTATTACTCTACACCACACCGACTGGAAAGGAAAGATTACCATCATCCTCAATTTGTCCGAAATCTCAAAACTACCTGACATGGTTCCCTATGAATGCGTTTTTTTATGAAGGCAAATGCAACATCAAAAGCGCGATGAATGAAGTCTTTTTTGGTCGTACAGAAATTCCATCTGATACCCAACACATTGTAGAGAACCGTCCGTTTTAATAACAAATTACACCGATGCTCGTGCAGCGTTCGTCTATGTCGATCTCCCTGGAGTGTAAGAGGTAGTTGTTGTCTTGGTGATTCGTCTTATGCCGTCATGAATCAAGTCAATCGTGGTAATCAAATTTCAATAGCCGCCCTTCCAGTCCGGTCTTGTTTACGCGAAGTCAATTCAGGTCTTCTCGTTGAAAGTCAAAACATGCCGGCCAACGCCAAAATTCTGATCCTCTCCGCCTTTATCTGTCCGTTGTCTGTCATAGCCGGTAGGCCGTGTAAGAGCACGATTGGTATGGTACGAATGAAATATAGTTACGTGAATCGAATGTGTATATAGGAGACCCGAGGGAAATGTACGTTCAGCGAGAGTCTAGAGATAGTCCCTGAAGAGATCCAACCCAGTCGTTCTGCCCTGCCATATTAGATGTCGGCTGGCCGTGTGGGGAAGGAGCACCATGAGGACTTGGAAAACGTGCCCTGATTGCTGGGGGAAACTCCCCGGCCTGGGGAAAGCCACCCGTGTACGCATCCATTCCCTGCATCACACTTTGGGGGTATGTAACGGTGCCAGACCTTGGAGCACTAGCGAACGCGCCATAAGCAGAATAGGGGAAACCGGATGGTGGGTATGCGGAGCTGGCTACCGACGGGCGATCTGTCCCGCTAAACGGTTGATTGTAAGAGGGCTGGAATGGCCGGCCGGATGGATTCCCACCTGAAAAGGCACCTTGAGAATCCTGGGTAGGGTTGGGTCGCCTCTCGGAATTGTTAGACCCACCACCCCTTCCAAGGCCGACAGCACCCGGGCCGATGCCACTGGGTGCCTGCAAACCTAGAGTTGGGCTGGCGAAGGAGGCTGGATTGATGGCCGACATCCAAATTCTCGTCTTGTAGATTTTAAATAAATCGGTGACAAGGGAGTTAAAGTTGATATACGCATCGGCAAAGTAATAGAAAGTCAATTTTTTCCAATCCCTTAAGTTCGTCAGCAATAAATCATTTCGAATGTGATACAGGATACTCACATCTGGAACTCGGCATCGAGGATCTCCATATTCAGACCATGCTCCTTGACCTTCTGCATGCACATACGCTTCGCTTTTGCCTCGTTGCCTTCTTTGTCGCGGAGGCTGTGGATCTCGTGATTTTGGGCAAGGCGCTTGATGAGCTTCGGCTTTAGTTCGCCAGCATTTGGTTCTTGCATGTGATGCTGGCTGGGTGGTCCCATTCCGCCAATTGCGCTTCCCTGTAAGCCGTTGGATGCGGCCATCAAGCCTGCCCCAGTTCCCTCTTGAGCAGCCGCGGCGTTTTGAGAATACATCATCAGCCACTTATAATGCTCTTCAGCATAATGCTCCTTCAATTCTTTGGCTGTTTGCCAATCAACGTTGTCACGAGCCACAGTTCCGAGGTCTGTTCCCCGATCGGCCTCGACGATGACAAGATCTCCTGGTTTTACTGTGAGGCCGGTACCCTCTTGAATATAGAATACATCGGCTCTAGAGCACTTGAAGAGAACAATGTGCAAGAGTTGGTTGTGTCTAGGTTGACTCATCCCGTACATGTTCCTGTGTGGCGACGGCGGTCGGTTGGCATAAGTTGGGGGCAGCCCGTAGGCTGGCTGATAGGGATTTCCATATGCTGAAGATGCGATAGCTTGGTGCGTGTTAGATACACTGCTAGCGCCGGGAAAATATGAAACTGTTACATGAGTATTAGCCTCGAGTGGATTCGCTATCAATCGTCGACTTACCAGGGCTGGTAGTGCTGAAACCAGCAGCTTCAGGGAAGCCACCAAAATCTTGGGACTGGGATGCCTCTGGAGAGGTCGCCTCATGGAGGGAAACACCCTCTCCGATAGAGCTGATTGACCCCTGTCGAGTTGGCATGTCGGCAAACGAATGTCTACGACTCTGTGGGATGTCCGCCAGACCGCTGAAACCCAACGAACTCTGCCAATATGCCTTCTTGACATTCTCGAGCTTTCTATTCTCAACAGGATATGGCGAGCGGTATGAACCAGTTGCATACTCGCTCATGCGCCTTCCTAGCCCTCGTTTTGAGGCAGCATCCTGGCCCTCATTTGCCTCATCCAGTTCATCGATCGCATAATCTGATTCTTCAGGAACCGCTCCGCGGACGCTATACCCGTTACCTAATCCATAAGTGGCACCGGTCGATGCACGTGGCCTTAGTCGAGAGTTGTGATATTGCTGTTGTCTTAAAATGGCGTTCTCGCGAGTGAGGAGCTCGATGGTCTTGGCGTCAGCACTCTGTTGTTGGTGGACTCCATGGGTTGAATCGCTAGTGCTCTCATCATCATCATCTTCGACTTCTTTCACTTTGCCTAGCATCGCACCATCACTTGACATCTCACTTAACATACTTGGACGCGATGGTCGGTGTTGCAGTCCTGAATGGCCAATGGGACGTGACCTTCCAGGCAATACTGAAGTCGGAGATATGGTTGTGGCGCTTGTATCCGGATCTAGCTGGCCTACCGAGTACGACTGGGAACGATATGTCTTCGGCGTTGGATGCAGAGGAATAGCGAAAGGGATCTGTGGGTTGGATCCTTGCTCTCTAGGAGTTGGCGACGCCTGCGATAACGAATTCTCCCCGCCAAAGCCACCACCGCTCGGAATAGTGGAGGTAGGCGAAGGTAGCACTTCGGTCAGCCTCGAGGGAGGCTCCTTTCGCTCCGTATTCCAGATACCGGTTCCCCATGGAAAGGACGGTGGCGCTTGATGCCCACGGCCCATTGCTCCGGACGAGCCAGAATGCGATGCCCAAGCAGCAGCAGCACCGGGCTCCCCAGACGGAGTACTTGGGTGCGAGGTAGTCGGGTGTGTGGCAGTCGGCGACATCGAGCTGCTTGCATACGAACCTTTTCTTGGAAGAGGTAAAGCAGCCGGCGAAGTATCATTCAACCAAGACGACCGGCGCACAGGCTTCTGAGACTGTACTGGAGGCTGGGGCACATCCTGCCTATGAGGGTCGGGTTCGTCATCAGAGCTCGCGAGCGCTTCAGAGTCCGGTGTAGATCTTCGAACATTCAATTTCTCAAGCAAGATTGATTGGTTGTTTGGTGCAACGCCTGAGAATGGACTTTGGCCGGCTTTGACTCCAGCACTGCTGGGCTTGATACTGTTGGAGCTCATGGTTCCGACGTAGATTGGGGGGTTTCGTCGGCTTAGTGACCAGCCACAAAACTCGCCCTCAATGCGCAATGCCGATTATCAAATAAGGTACCAAATCAAGACCTTCAAAAAACCTGCAAATTCTGGCGACACCTCAGAAACGTTGCGGGTTTATGATCGTAGATGGCGTAAATCTACAAATGTAGTTAGCCTTGCCGTGATCCCAAAACAGCTAACTCGGATGAGAACAAGACACCATGGTCACCTCCCAAAAGCGAAGGGTGAAAATAATATAATTCTGCATAAAGCAGGGTATGATTGAAGTGACCCCGTCTTAAGAACCAGAACTCGCCACCGTCCGTCTATTGCCACCCGCTTCTTGGGACATGAACCACACTGCCACAAAATGCCAACGTAGAATACACCTTTTCGAACGAGACAAGGTTGCCCAGAGAGATGAAGAACAAGCGAGGTGGGAAGTGTACTTACTGACCAATCTTGAAAAGGAGTAAATGAGATCTATTCACAGGGTATCGCAGAATGGGTTGTCTAGGAAGTGGGAAAATAAAAAAAGACGACAATGTGTTGCTTGGAACAAGAATGCCAAAAGACACCACGAGGTGGTACTGATCAAGCCTCCAGAAACGCCGCCAAAAGGATCCCCTCTCTCAAGGCGTATGAGACCAAAGATCCAAAGCGTGTCGAACACGAAATGCAGTCACAAATTGCTTGTCTCGTGCGTTGCCGTTGTAAAAAGGAGCGTCTAATTGGAAGGCAATCTAAGACACAGGTTGTTGAGGGGGGCGAAGAACGAAAAAAAGAAAAAAGAAAAGCGTTCTGGGTCTCGATACTGTCTTTCTTAGGTTTGTGCGTACGGCCTCGACGAATTGAGACGGAGCTACTCGCAGCAGCCCATTGTCGACAAAACAAGAAGAGGTTGCGGTCGTCGCAAGGTTGTCTGCGCCAGTAAAGATGTAGAGCGGAGGCAATGCGAATGGCCGGAGAGACGTGAGGCTTGTCGTCGAGTGTTGTCGAGGCCGGCAATTGCAGGGGAACGGCGATGTTCGAAATGCGAAAGATGTTGAAATTGAAGAGCGGGGAAGAGCAGCAGTTTAGGTGAGAGGTAGTAACACCATGAGGACCGGGTGGCAGCACGTTAACGACACGAGACTCGTCGCGCGAGGGAAAGTGGCTGGTGGGGAACGGAAGCTGGGTTTTTAAAGTTTAAGCTGGTAATAGCTGGTGCGGAACAAGGGTGGCAATGTCCACTAAAATTAGGACTAGGAAACTATTATTCAGAGGTCAAGGAAGAGAGCTAGGCATAGGTAGGTAGGTACCGTTAGGTAGCTTCAAAAACCATACCCCATAATATGCACTCGTAGTCAATAAGAGCTGGGAGCGGGGAGGGAAAAAGAGGAAAAAACAGAGTTTGTCAAAGATAGGGGTTTGGAATCGGGACGATGAAGCTGATAGATGAATTGGATGAAGAATGAAAATAAGGTCAGGTAGGTAGGTAGATAGATAGATAGTTAGGTTAGGTAGGTTAGGTAGTTGTTAGGTAGGTATGTCAATATGTAGGTGAGATGTATGATCAGGTATGAAAAAAGGATGGTTTGTTTAATAAGTGTGAGCTGATTGATATGCGTATTTGCTTGGTTGGATCTAGCTCTTTGTAAACGGATTGGATGAAACTGGATGCAAGGTGTCTATCTGACTGTCTGGCTTTCTGTCTGTCTCTCTGCTCTCTCTGTTCTGTCTGTTCTTGCGAGCTGTTTGGTAGGTCGTTTGCTTTGTTGGTTCGTGATAATATGGTTGGTAGGTGAACAAATGTTTGTAGGAACTGGAACACTTCTGGAAGAGTCAATAAGGTAGCAATAAGGGAAATTCTACTATTACTGCTGAAGGACCTCGTGTACACCCACCAGTGACTGTATGTACGTATGTACATTGTACCTCTACCTAGGTATGCAGCTACCACTCATACTGACCACTAACTGACGATCTACTTATGTAGTGCCTACTTCCTACACTGAACAAAGGACCTAGGTTGACCCACTTATCCCCATGTCAAATCTTGCCCCATGTAAAAAAAAGACAGGGTACACCTGGTCGCAATGTCTGGGGTTGCCTGATGATTCGGGTGGGTCCCTTCAGATGATTTTTGGAAAATATGGTGAAGGAAACGATGATCAACTGGTCCGTTCGCTCCAGCGCAGGCTAAGTCTGCCAGGTCCGAGCTTGTCAAGAACCTCCCCCCTTGTCGTCCTCAACCCTTCCAAGTCCCCTTTTCCTGCTGGTCGACGAACATACCACTCTGCCACTCACCACTCACCATAGTCAAGCCTCGGGGTGCTACCGTAGCCCGCTTGCGAGTTGCAGTCGATCATCGGTCGCATTAGTGTAGATTTGATTCTCTTTTATGTATATGAACTAATCCGTATAGTAGGGTCGATCCGAGGTTACCGCACGAGAGCCCCAAAAATGGCTTGTTACCTCCTTTCTATCATACGACTACAGTCTCGCTTCAACTGCACCAATGCTTCAATATCTCCTTAATGTGCATACAACCACCAGTGATATTTCAACAAACTCACCTATCTCATGCCTACATGCTATTTTCACTATCCCACACTACCTAGCTTCTTCACCACAAGTCCTAGGTATCCACGAATTTCCTTTATTGAGTTACTGTCTAGAGTGGCAATACACTAGTCTATACGTTGTAGTACGTAGTCATTTGTGGCTCTGATTTATTAGTAGTTGACTGAATAGAAACACTATGTCAGCAATGGCGGTGTCAGAGGTCATGTCACATGTTAAATATAACACGCCTCTTCGTTGCTCGGGATAAGTTACTTTTCTTTTTCACTGGTGAGATAAATTGTTCTTCAATAGCCATTCTCTCTTAGATTGAGAAATGCTATTTGTCGAGTATACCGATATTGTGCCTCAGTCTCGACAATAAGCTTCTCCCTTCTCAAGCCTATACGCAGTCGAAGTCAGCCAACATTGTTTGAACAAGACGTTAGTTCCTTCAGCTTTCAGCACATTATCACAGATCTCCTAAGCAAATTCATCCTACATAGCGAATAGGGGTCTTCTTGTCTAGCACAGCAACCCTCCTCCCCTGAGTGAGCACTAGAGCTTTGCATGGATGCTCAAGCTCAAGTCTGCAGGTGAGTGGCTGCTAATTCGAAGTTGAAGGAATCCGTGTTAGCCAGAGGCCGTTAATCAATACACAGTTACACCACCCGTCTTGGAGATGAGCACCGATGAAGCTGCACACTAGCCCTCCTGCATCTCTGTATGTACGTATGTATGTATTATGCATACACTGCACGTCAAACCGTTGCTACTGTGTATCCCTCAACGTGCGGAAAGTCTCGTCAAGAGACAATATCGAAGATGATGCCAGGTTTGTCGTTACTCGTAGATACCGCATCCGTACTTGGCATAGCGGTAACCCCGTGCTTGCTATTTGACTACCTACTTACTGTTATTCACCTATGCTGAAGCGTTGACGGAAGTGAACAACTCGCCGAGGCTGGTAGACTATAAGGCGGCAGTGAGAGGGGTAATGAGTTCCCCCTTTTCCTCACGCATCCGACAGCTTTGACGAATCAGGCACTCTCATTTAAGCCTTCTACTACGTGCACAAAATCTCCTCTAGACTGACAGGTGTCATGCGCCTCAGAATACAACGACATTGTCGATCAAGCCGAGTTAAGCTGGTGCCAAATCATCTCTATCTTGCAAACCCGGCAATGGTCCGCTTCTACCTTCTATATACTATAAGTCAAAAGTGATTTTTGACTTTTCTCGTGAATTGAACACGGTGGCACCCACTTGTCCGCTGCGGACAATCATATCTTTTTACACGTACCTCAGTGTATGCTTCACAATATCTATACTCGTACATAATAGATACCGATTCTTCAGACCGACATGTAGGAAGATGCACCTACCAGGATTCCCTCTGCAAGTCTCAGCCTAAATGGAAGGGCTTGTTTCTCTGCCATCTTCGCGTGTATGAGTTGGGTTGTCTGCTGCTCGGTGCTCAGTTGGTATAGCATCACAAGAGCAGAACTGTTCGTCTTTGTAGTCCGGCAATGTCGTCGTTCACTACATATTACCTACCTGTATGTAGACTCATGCGTACTGTTACCTCTACCGTTGCATCGCAAGAGTCCATCCCGGATGTACATAGCTAGACAGGTGAATTGTGAATCTGGAAGGTGGCGCCACGCGACGCGAGAAGGCGGTAAGCTAGGATATCCTGGGCTAGACGGACGCACAGGCATCACCAGGGGGAGCATTACCCCGGATTTTGCTTCCCATTTCGCCAACTGTCCAGTCCAATGAGCGAATCACGCAAGTCACTATGCACGTACAATGAACCCTGCACATCGGCAGCCACAAAATACGATACCTGCCTACGCAGTAAGGTAATAATTACAGTAGGAGTGCATACATACAAGTATGCCCCATCAATCATTCTCATATCCAACGTATTCTGCCATTCCGTTATCGTCCAGAAAATAGCAACTGTGATTGTGAGAAGGCCGTCGTCTAGAGGTTGTTATAGCATGAATCTATCTGCTTAAAACCTATACGTAGTAGTCGTATAGAAAGTTGTATGTTTTATTTACTCTTTTCTAGTTTCGTATAGCACAGTACGTGCCTAGAACCTATCACTACGAAGACTGACTTGGAGATATTTCGTTGGATATGTAGGTATGTATCTAAGGGTATGGCTATACCTAAGGTCTTCGTCAACTCAACGCGTTATCACAACTAACAAATAATCGCAATTCCTCATTGGATGATGGTTCTGGTAGATGCTGCCCGAAGTCACCACCCAATTGTCGAATAGAGAGCAATGACGATGCGACATACGTTATAAAACTGCCTTGCCGACCTAACACGACATATATCTACGCAGGCCTGCTTAAGGTCGATACGTTGAAACATCATACTTAAGTACATACACGGTATCAACGCTGAGTTATGCCCCATAGGTATCCGTTAGACCCGGCGGCGCATACGACATGTCCCCCTTTGAAACTCCAGAAAGCTTCATAATCACCCTTCGGTAATTGGATAATCCATAGATGCAACTTGCAAGGCCGGCCATCCCCACGGAAATGCATACAGTGAAAGCCCCGACGATGGCACGACTTCGCGAGGCGGACGTAGATATGACGTAAGATCGTGGTGGACTCGAAAGATTTCAGCAGATTCTAGATTCTTGGTAAACCCACAAACTTAAGTTCGAACTATTGTGGCTCCTCATCACTAGTACGTGTACCTACGGCTAGTACAATACTCTCACGTCCTAGAGAAATTGGCTACTGTAAGTCGCTCAGGCAGGAATAACAGGACATCCCACCGCCTCGAGGAGTCCAGGTATGCCGATGATTGTGCTATGTGCGTACGAGGTGGAATACTATACAGCATGCAGATTGACGTACACATTCCGATGTCGTTTTGCGGGGTTAGAGGTACACTTCCTCGACCTCCATACCGCTCGCTCACCAACTACCTACATACTGTAGGTACCTACCTGCTAGCTGTGTTAGCCCGTCAGCCAACCAACACCGACGAGTCCATCGTACATATTGTACTGCCGTACATACATAAATCGAGGTTTCGAGGGAGGTGTTGGAGCTCGCGTGAGCTGCATGTTACCCCCCCATGTGACCGCAGCTACGCAGCCCATCATCGCCACACCGGTGCGAATCGCCCGCTTCGCTCAGGATTAGCGTTTTGGGTTCCGCCAGATTGCCTCGTCCTTTTTGCCTCCCGGTGGTGTCACTTTCACCACCACCACCCACCACTACCATCACCACCCACCCAAGCACCCCCTCCGCCAGAGAAGCCTAGACCGATGACTACCGCTGCTAAGGTTAGGGCCGGAACTTTTGGGGGGTCAGGTAGATTGAGGCTCGGAGCACATCCCGACGACGATCCGCTTGGCTTGGCCCCCCCAGCTCGAATGAATGCGCGCCGAGGTCTTGCCGCTGCGGAGTTGGAGCTTAATGCCTAGCTATCGGACGAAACCTGCCTGTCAACTGACCACCTGGGCAGACGACACCAGACGATATGTAGATAAGGCGCCGTGAAACCTAAACGTAGAGATTATGGCGGAGGCGGGTACTGGACGTAGTAGACTCGACGGCCACAATATAGTACTCGTACGTACATTAGATCAGCATAAGCTTTACGCTCGCCAGCCGTGGGTTGGCTGCTCGGACGTATTGTAGGAACACGAAAGCTGTCACGAGAATCTAATAAGCCCGGAATAGAGTTGCGGGGTCGCTGACAAAATCGGGCCTGGGGTATTCTTATTATTATTCTTGTTCTAAAGATGACATACGAGTAGTTAAGGTCTATTCGTTGTTTAACCAGGAACTGAATCGAGCGAGTCCTTGCCCGGCGTACTTGGGGCGGCGTCCGGACCCTTCTGTGCACGTAGTTTCTCCTCAAACTTGGCGAACTCCTTCATTGCAACTTCTTCCTCCTGGTCCATGACCTGGTGTACCCCTTTAACCTCTTCGATCTGTGAATTTGGTGAGTTTTTATGTTTGTTATTCGTTTATCAGGCCCTGTAAATATCGAAGGAGAAAACAGAAACTCCGAGGCTGCACGTCGACTTCTACCAGATATCACTCCAAGACATTGAGCTATTTGGCTAAACTCGCTTCGCTGCAATGATTGGAGATGAAATAGAGCGCGATATCATCATGCCGGAGCGGAGATGGGGAACAATTAAATGAAAGAGGTGCACTCACATAATGCATCAGCATCCCCTCGATGCCATTCTTCAACGTTACCGTGCTGGAGTCGCAAGTCCGGCACGCTCCTCTCAGCTTAAGCAACACCATGCCATCCTCAAAGCCTCGGAATTCGATATCACCGCCGTCCTCCTGAATCGCCGGCCTTATCCGAGTCTCAAGCAACTCTTTGATCATGCCCACGACCTCGCTGTCATCCTCGTTGTAGCTCAAGGTGTCCTCCTCTGTCTCCTGTGCTCCCTCTCCACCTTCTGTCTTGCCGACGGTGACCAATTCCTGTCCCGCCGTGATAGCCTCGGTGATCAAGCTGAAGATCTCCGGTTTGATATGTACCCAGTTCGCATCCGACGCCTTCGTGACTGTGATGAAGTCGGTGCCGTAGAATACCGAGGTTACGCCGTCGATGTTCATGAGCTGCGCGGCGAGCGGCGACGGATACGGCGGCGCAATCGTACTCCGGGGGTTGAGGTACTCGATGAACGGCGTCGAGATCTCCGGCGGTAGTACTCTGTGGTTTGGCAGGAACTTAAGCGCATCCGGGTTCGGTGTGCTCTCGGTCTGGATGAAGATGCTTCGGGTCCCTCGGGGCGCAAACGTTGCTAGCCTCGACCCTGCTTGTAGTACTGGCCGGGTTCTTGCCGCGACTCCTAAAGACCCGGAGGTTGTATGTGCTCGTCGCGCTGCTTCGTAAACTCGGCCGGGGGCAGAAGGCTGTACTTTTCTCGTAGCTGTAGACAGTAATGCGACTGCCGGTCTGAAGAGTCGGTTTGAAGGCATTGTCATCCCGATTCTTATTTCCCAGCACTTTGTCTTTCTTGGATCCCTAGATATAATAGAATTGAAGTGATCAATATTAAGGGTTCCTAATAGAACGGAATTATCGGGAAATGTTAGAAGAAATTATCGTCGCGTCGCTGGCGCTGTTAGTTCTCTTATCGATGTTGCCGATAAGACCACCAACAGCCAACGGAAAGAGCTGCTTACCAAGCAGTGGCAATGACGTAAATTATCGGATTATCAAAGCATCCAACATTGATGTCATCTAAGCCACAAATTCGGACTATGATAATTTCAGCCTTGCAGTTCTCCTTCAGCCGCGAGATTATGTGGTTCTCTATTACCACCTGCTCAAGTTCATCTATGTAATTCGTTATTCCAGACATTTGGAGAAGCGCTTGTCATGTCACAGGAGAAGATATACGAAACTGATTTGACAATCAACTCTTAACACCATCCCCAGTTCAAACGATATTTTAAGTATTATCATAATCGAAACGCGGAACCCCCCAAGTCCCAGACTGCCAGAATATCTTTGTCACTTCACGCGAAGATCTAGACAAGGCAGATTCAACGCTAATACACAGGCAATTGCAAGCCTCTGAGAACTAGCGCCTTTACCGGAAGCTTTGGATGCCTGTAAATTTTCCACAAGAAACATCAAGGGTGCACCTTAGCATCTTTCAAACCACCCTGTCAACAGGTCATGTTTTCTCATACAATAGTACAGCAGCGTTGTACTCTCCATTGTTGATACCAACGGTTTGGCACTGTTGTCAGTGGCTATAAATCGACTATATATCATTCAACACTCCCCGCCAGCATCCACTGTGGCTGTGGTAACCAACCATTGATTGCACCAGCCAGTCCTAGTCATACCATTCACTTAAAGAAGCAGCGGTGCCCTTTCTTTCTCAGCACTCCAGGCTTATTTTTTTCAGAGTTCAAACTTGTCTGTATCTCACTTGCCTGTGAAACGAAATAGCTGCCTGGCAAACTCGACACCAACCTAAACCAACATCAACGCCGAAGCACTGCCCATCTTCCTCGACTCGACCAGCTGAAGGACCCATTGTCCAGATGATGCACTGAAGGGTTCTGAGAATCTTGAGATAGGCTATTGCCTTCATTATTACTCGAAAGTCCGAGGAATTTGCTCAAACTACCATCATGGCGGCAAATACTAAACCTCTATGCCTCGTCTGCGACACGGTCGAAGGCAAGTATAAGTGCCCTCGCTGCAATTTGTACACGTAAGTCTAATATTATCTCAATGTGGATAGTAATTAGTTCTTGCTCACATTCATTATACAGTTGCTCCGTCGCATGCTTTCGAGAACATCGTGACAATCATCCGCCTATGCCTGAACCGGCGGATGACAGTTCTTCTACGTTGATAGGTAGCAATGCTTCCAATACAAGTACAGATGTTAGCCCTGCCGCGTCAAGCGTTGCTGCTAGCTCCACCGAAGAAGCAAAAGCAGATGCAACAACTACGAAGCTGTCCGAGATTACTGACATGCCGGAATACAAGAAACTGATCCAAAAATATCCTAGACTCGAGGCTATCCTTTGGAATCTCGCTGCCGCTACAGATCCTCCCACTGGTGTCAACGGCGGCAATGCTAAGCACGCCGCGTTGCCCGGATCCAGTGCAGGTTTCCGCCGCAAGGCCGCTCAGCCTTGGACCAAGGACCTTGGCTATGAGAACGCTGTGAATACGATGCGCCAAATCAGAAATTCCCCTGGTGACGATAGAGACGCCATCCAGGAATTCTGCGAACTTCATCGGCTTTTCCTAGCAAGAAAAGAATCCTTCGATACGGCAGCTCGTATCCGACAGCAATTTGCAAAAGACGACGCTGATGTTATCGGAAGCCTCATGCGTGATGAGAAGTCCGCTGCTACTACATCAAAAGCTTCCGCCTGTGACGAACGTGAATTCTGAGACGGTCAACTATATGCATTGTGTGGAAGAAATATGCGTCAACCATCATGTCCCCAAACGAAGTAAGGGAAGAGATCATTGTCGTCGAGATCTGTTCGCATCCATAAGTACTCTACCACTAGGGACACGATATAACATCACCCATGACAAGCTCATGGCATGGCCCATCCCCTATCGTTCGGGCCTTCACCTACGAAGTAATTATGTTGCGTAAGTCTTTCCCTAGGACCCTATTGTAGGAACGGCTGACTGACGAGGTCGCAGAGAGTCGGTTTTTGTATCACGGAAATGAAGCAATCATGGAATGTGATGTGGGAATAAATGTACTATAACCTAATTAGACTACACCGGCTGGTGAGGAAACTACCCAAGCAGCTCTGTTCTCGGCGAGGGTATATGGCGAATATCATCAACCTGACCACTGCGTTGCTCTTGGCTGTCGTTTATGTTAAGTTTCCCGGCGTTCAGTCCCATTGTTCGATACGTTGAAATGTGCTGATATAATTAGAAGCATGGAATTCCCCGTCCTCGCTAGCCACGTATATAACTAATTCCCTATCTGACCAATAGAAATAGAGCGATGATGAAGAGGGGATAGGATTGAATGTCTCATCCTTACGGCGGAATCTGTCTAAGACAAATATTCCCACTTCTGTCTCTCGCAACCAGAGGGCGTTCATCATCTTCAATATAGCACACGACCCCGTCCCTAAAAGATTTTTCAACGAGGCCAGCTCTGTACTTACAACTTGCTCGCTATGTGTTATTGAGCTACTGTCACTATCATCCGCCAGATGCCTAAAGTCAAGGATGCTACCAAGATGTTCCATGACAAGTGTCAACTCGCGGATCGCCAATTCCTCGTCATTATATGCGGTTTTTACAGCCTTTGGAGGCATTTGGAGACTACTTCCATGGGCGTTTGGAGAAGTCAGAACATCGGAACGATTAGCAACGAGCAGGCATATCGACGGCAGCACATGTTCTCCACGGTCTCCAATATGGCGCCGCCGTGGCCAGCCAGCATGTCGATCCTCGGTCGGTCAGCCATATATTCATAGAGCATACAGGCGGACCGACTAAACCACGAAACGGCTTATTGGCAACGATATGTCATAATAGCATTGTTGAGGCAGCCAGGCAGGCCTACATACATACCTATGTCCCAACCCATCTCCTCCACTGCCGTCTTGCCAGTTGTTCAAATGACACCTGCCCGCCTACCTACCTGGTACGGCTGCGAATATGACTCGTCAAATCCTGTAAGCTGTATTCGCGTGTCGAATTAAAAGCTCTGCGTTACGTTACGTAAAGATATATCGTTCACGGTATATGTGCCGCATGCATCTCAAAGGGGGGCATTGTGATGATCTCCTATTTCCCCACTGTTCGAGGGCTTAAGTTGTATGTACGTATGTACTATATGGACTTATTTATGTACACGGAAGACATTCCCCTTCTGGGGGAGGTTCAATTTAAGTAATGATTCGCCCGTGGCACAGTGGGCGAATAAACCGGTTGGCCAGTTGCATACAAAGCCGTAGTTCGCAATTCATACTATCACGAGATGACCCGACGTAAAACCCTAGAACTAGACTCTATCTTATTAACACCATGTTAGCTAGACGATTATTATTATACTCTTTCTGTCCTACCTACGAACACCACTCTACCAATCTACGTGCCTCAACGATATCGACATCGCTGTCTCGTGTAGGTAGGTAGATATGGCGTAGGCATATACACGATTGAAGCTCAACAACCACGAAGACGACACCAACACCACGCTTCCCCCCTCCCAAGCATAGTTACACGAGCCTCCAGATCCTCAACGAGCAACATATACCACGAAATAGCATCTACAACATTAGACGATCGTCTACGTCCCTATAAAAGAGGTCTATACGACACCTCCCAGCCCACGATCCAGGCACTACCTACCTACCTAAGCCCCAAAAGCACCCTCCTGTGCTTCCGTATATCACCACATCCTCCCAAATCCCCGACGCCTACACGGCTCATCCTTGCCCTCTCGATCGATTACGTCCGCCCTCTGGAAAAGAAGCAGAACCCTACAGAAAAGAAGCAAAAAGAGACCTTCTCTCTCTCCCTCTCTCTCTCTCTCTCTGTCTCTGCCCTTACAACATACAGAACAGGGAAGGGGGCGCCGCCGCGGCGGTATAGTAGCACAACGCGAGGGATGAGCGAGGAGGCTAACGTAGGTACGGACATTTACCTGCTCGGATCGAGCGAACGCCTGTGCGACGTCGTCCGGCGCCCTCGGTCCTCGGCATATGCGGGTACCCGTTCGGGGGCGTTCCGGTCGTGGCACGTACGGGTTTCTTTGGGAGGGGGGAAAGGGGGATGAGACCGTCGTTAGGTTCCTAGGGACCTAAGGTGGGTAGATTGTAGGTATTTATGTATGTAAGGCGTTTCCGGATCTCTCTCGTTGAGGCTCTGGGGGATTCGTGTGAGAGGCTGTTGGGTAGGTAGGTAGGCTTGTGAGGGTACTTCAAGTGCGCAAGGCTGTTGGGAAAGCGCTAGAAACATGTCTCGGATTTCGTGGGGTCAGCTACTTCGCCTACTCTGAGTTGACTCTTTGCTGATGGTAACTAGGTACGATTTCGATCGAGGGGCCTTGGTGTTTGGGATGACCTACGGTAGGGGGATTTACATGTGAGTCGTGTGAGCGGCACACGGGTCATTGGAATTATCTCCAGAGATTCAGTCTTCGTCGATGGGCTGACGCCTCGCATAGATCATGGAGCCCGCCGTAAGATTACCAGAAGACCTATTGATGTCTTCACCTTTCTTTTTTTGTTTATTTTATCTTTCCCCATATGACTGTATTGCTGACTGAGCTGATGAAGTGAGTTAGATTCGATTCCTAACAACGCTACTAGTATTCGCTGTGTGAGCTCATTTACTCGAGAACTTCGTTGTAGGTAGAAACGCTGCCTTGGGCCATGTGTGTGAACCATGACAATCAACACACCGCCTCGATACCCGGGAATTATAAGAAGCATGTCCTCATCGTGTAAACTTTGATTACCTATACAAGTTACTCGTATCTTACCCAAATCCGCGCTTGCGGTACTTAAAGCTACCTGCCTACATGATCTGAGCCTAGGTAACTATTCCTATTTTCCACGGCTTCGAGAATCAGAGCAGACTGAAGGCTACATATCTCCAGCTGGGAAGGAATTTCTCCGCGGACGAATGCTTCACAACAGTACCTCCGAGGAGTCTGTCTAATGCATATTTCAAGAGATCATGTATGAAATGCAGCGATTTTAAGCCGTGGCTGCGTACTTACATACGCCACGGCGGTGAGAAAACTCAACAGCGGATTCAAATCAACACCAAGAACCCTTCACATACATATACATACAAACCTACATGATAATAAACACATGATGTGTTTTAGAAGAGTGAGATGACGGGTTGCTCTTCTAATTGGCAGGTACTCGCGGCGGAGGGCCAATGACATTGGAGCGTGGCTGCGATCTAGATTCACTCACCTCTTATGTAAGGTAAGGTTGTTTACGCAGCGACAGACATATATGTGTGTGA
This sequence comes from Xylariaceae sp. FL0662B, assembly GCA_022376535.1. Classification (NCBI taxonomy): domain Eukaryota; kingdom Fungi; phylum Ascomycota; class Sordariomycetes; order Xylariales; family Xylariaceae; species Xylariaceae sp. FL0662B. The sequence goes on from JAJJKD010000047.1 coordinate 186,947, forward strand.
GTGTGGGTGTGGGTGTGTGTGGATGTGTGATGTACGTCTAAGCTTAGACGAGGCGCGTCTCCCTGCTGCTGTTAATGACCTGATCTGACCTCCATGGCTGGGTGAGCGTTGTTTCATCGAGCTGTACCTATCGTTTGGTACTGGAAGAAGAAGAGGCGTTAACTGATGAATGTTGACAGTTGCCGCCTATCCCCGACAGCCTGGCTGTAACTTGATTACTGCACATCAAGGCGAAGATCAGAAATAGCTATCATCGAGGATAATTCCGTTACGGAAATGTTCGATAGTTGATAGTGATTCGTAAATGTAACCTGTGCCAAATGAATGGTAGCATATCAATACCTCCCTTTCTGCGCATATGAGTGGAGCGGCGCGGCGGAACATTTTCAAAACGTCAGGAGACACGGATGGACACGGCGGCAAGAATAGATGGGGGATAGGTACTATTCATTATCATATTATCATCACAAGTCGTACTAACGCTTGAACCTAGCTAGGAACCCGAGCTTATGGGATTTCGGTGGTAAAGGGGGAGCGAACGCCGCCGCGCCCTTCTCGCGCACGACGGTTTTCTCGTCCCGATGATGGTTGTGGCTATGTTGTTTCGTGAAGTTTCCGAACCGCGCCTTCAGCGTCCATATGGAATCCGCTTTCCTCAGAAGCGGGCTCTTGGTGCGCTTCGGCTTCTCGTAGACCTCGTCGCTCTGCGTCCAGTCGACGCGGTGCTCGTGCGCGGTCGCCGGGTCGACGACGAGCGTTTCCTCCGAGGATATCTGGTCGGTCGGCAGGTCGTGCACCGCGGGCGGACGGACCGCCAGCACCTCGTCTTCCAGGATGTTGCCGAAGCTGCTCTGCCGCTCCGATCGGCCGTGTGCTTTTCCTCCAGACGTAGCTTGTCGGAGAAGGCAGGGGTTTTCCTCGGAGCTGCTCCGCTCTTCTGGCAGGTGTGTCTGCTGGAACTGATTCCTCTCGCGGAGCTTCTCCCGGTGGCTCTGCGCTCGCCTGAGAGCGCGTTGCTGTTGCGCCGGCGTGGTGCTCGACTCGAGCTCGGCTCGATCGAAGGGCCGTCCCTCCATGTGGAAGTTGAGTGCCGCCTGAGATAGGCTGTGGACGAGGCTTCTGTCGCGGACGCTAAAGGCCGTTGCAGTTCTTTCGAACTGCGCCGCGGCTTCTTGAGGGACATGATGGTACGGCGTTAGCTTTTCGGTGTGTTCCATCGTTGACTCTACCCCTCTAGAAGACTTGCGCCGTAGCTTGTTTTGGATCGATTTCGTCTTCGACTGTTTGGCTTCTGCCTCGGATGACTTGTTGGTAGTTGCTCTAGACAGCGAGCTTGCTGTTACTCTCTTATCCTTCGCCATCCTTGCCGCGAAACTCGTCCTGTCAGCCTCTATCTCCGCTGTCTTGTGTTGGGTCGTGACCGAGCCATGTTTTTCTTGCGCTGCCCTTGCCTGAGCTTCTAATCTTTCTTTTCGCTTCTTCTCCTGTAGTTCCTGCTCCGCAATGACCACGTTCAGCCTCCGGCGTAGATCATCAGCATCGAAGGGCTGTGACTTAGCATGGCGTTGCTGCCTTGTATGGCTATGCCTATGCGTGTCTGGTTTTGCGGCACCCTGCTTGATTGGACCTGACGCTTGACGGTGGTCCACGGCGCGACTCATGGCGAATTGTATTACTAGTAACTGGGTATAGTCGAGAAAATAGCATTAAAGTTGGAGAAATGCGCCGGTGGCATTAACTCGTATTAAAGAAATGTAGAAAGGTCTAGACACCGGGGCCAGAGACATACACCGGGGTAATGAGAAAGGATGGAATGCTTGCAAAGGCTACGGGATCTCATAAAGCGGCCGGCAATTCTTTCTTGCAGATATGCCATGCATGACCTGTCTGAAAGGCGGGATACACCCAGCAAGAAGATTCCACGACCACGACAATATGTGTGACAAATTCAAGGGATGTCCTCAACTAGGTGTATGCAAGACGCAGGAAACTCAAAAGTAAGATAGAAAAGGCAAGCCTCGAGGTTAATAGCAAAGTTCTAAACCTAGAGCCAAGGAAGTAGGTTACAACGGTCCCACGGGACACACGACAAGGCAATCATATACCGAAATAGGGAAGTCAACATTCATTTTTAGTGGAAATCCGGGGCAGAACCGAATCGCAACTGTCTCGGCGCGGCATCTTGGACAAGGGGCTAGGAGGGCTAAGAGGTCATGAACCGCAATGAGCCGCGAGGGTCATCAGTTGACCGCCGAAGCGCCGTTGGCTGACGTTGGCTTGTAACAAGGACGAGTGGAACTAACGATTTATAGACGAGTGCGTGACCTCGATTGTGATTGTCGACTCTTCCCTCTGAGACTCTCGTGGGTGAGCTGACAGTATCGAGATGATGGGCTAACCTAATGAGTCTCGCACATTTTATCCAGCCCCTGAAATCAAAATTTGCTGCAGCATACTGTCGAAGACAACAGACAGATGAGAAAGCGGTCTGGAAGGCCTGCCCGTCCATCCTATGGTACGTTGTATGCCGACTGGAGTTGGATAATGGGAGGAAGGACGGTACATACATAGGTAGTAGACGGTTAGTTGAAAGCTGCTGGGTAGGACCCCGGCCAAAGAGAGCGCCCTAGACCCAATACGTATAAGTACAGATTACGATAGGGTGGTCGCATGCATCTACCCTAGCGGCGTTTTACCCCAAGGGGAATCATAGGGATCGGGAACATATCACCTCGCAAAGAGCGCCTCTTCATGCATGCAGAGATGGTGGTGATCCAGCACCTACAGTCTGACAACTCCAAAGTCGTTGCACAACATTCAACATTCAACATTCAACATTCTCTATCGGTATTCCCCGCGATCGACTCGGTGATTCTACTATGCGTACATACACTTATGTATAATAATAATAGGTACGCATACTACTATACTAACCGTATATAGCACTTACATCTTGACCACATCCATCATCCCTTACGCCTTACGGCGTTGAATTTCCACGACTGAGTGGACCGCGCTGCTTCTGCTGTGAGACCGCTCAATCTACTTACAACTCACAAAGCAGCCATCCAGCTTACTTCTGATAATCATCAGATCACCGTGGCTCGAGATGTCCCCAATCAAATAGTCATGCCAGACTCTGGCTACACACCCACACACGTCTTCTTGACCCTCATCTCACCAATCAATCTATTCGGCCGCCGCCAACCACGGCAAATCTGGTGTGGATACATTATCTATAATCATACCTAAAATACTGCAGGTTGGTATGCATGAATCCTTAACAGGGTACCTAGCTAGCCAACCTACCAGCCTACCCGCCTACCCGCCTACCAGCCTACCTAGGGTGTGAAAATATGAAGCTCTGCGAATAGAATGTCTACATATTACAGCATCAACAACCGTGCCAGCTGCGTACTCTCGTTTATGGACTCCATTACTCGTTCGCACGTACTGAGTGGGTGAGTGAGACACGAACATATAATGGGAAAACCTCGAAGAAGGCGTCACGCCATTTGGGGCACGCGATCTGCAGTACATACATAACCTTGCTATAATGAGGTACTCGTTGACTGCAAGCAATGAGCGGAGCTGGGCTACAATAAGTAGTGCGATGCGGAAGAACTAACTATTGTTCATAATGCATACACTTATCATAATAACCCTAACTTAACTTACCTAACTTAAGGTGCTGACGATGTCGCCTAGCATCCTTCCATGGTGTATACTGCCCTCGGTGGATAGATAGATCCCATCGTTAGGCACGAATATGCATACAAGAGCGAAACGATTCGACCTTTGCCTGGGGATCCCTCCACGGAATTCGCAATGAGTGCATCCTGCTGCACTATTAGGTAGATCCAGACCCTCGAGTATGTAGGTACTACGTGTTACATCCTCCAACGGACAACGGCTGCTGCTGCACCTTGCTGTGCAGCATGAACCATGTTCGTAGCTGCAATCATCACTGGCATCGCTTAACACCGAAACCGCCAATAGCAAGCATCTGTAGCATCAATATATATATAGGCGATGTGACCGACTGTGTTTAGTCACGCAGGCTAGGTGTAGTATTAGCCATTCGTAAACAGTGATAATTCCATTTTTCTTCTTCTTCTTCTTCTTCTTCTTCTTCTTTCTAAGTGAATATTTTGCTAGTCAACATGACCTAGGACAAGCAGTCTAACATAGAGGATTCTCGGATCGGTCCGGATTTAGAGCCTCGAAAAACACGTCATGTCTCAAAGCCAAAGCAAAGAGGCTTTATGCTGTGAAATGACAGTACTGCATATCGAGATAAATATCGTACGAGGGTGCCTATATTTACTCCGACCTGATAATTGCAACGTCCGCCAGAGTCCCTTTCGCCAGCCCTAGCTTCAAAAGAAGTTAGAAACCACAGGCTAGGAGATTATAGTTGCATTCCGTATGGCGTTGTTCTTCAACAAATGGATACTTCATAAAGTGCGTGCTAACTCACTTGCTGTTTAGATACTACTTAACTGACCAACCTGACAGAGCCTTTTCCAAGTCAACGCACATTTTCAATATAATCAACAATCTAAAACATATCGAACGCCTCTTAATAGATCCCTAAGAAATTGCAATGTAGGCGCCAAAGGATACATATACGCATACTAGCAGCATATACGTACGTACGTACATACAATACGTATGTGCATCCCGGGTATTTGCTTGCAATTTGTTTTTATTTAAAGATTTAAAAAAAAATTAAAATAATTAATTAAGAACGGGGTTCCCACGGTTTGGATAGGAAGCAAAAGGAAAAGTCTCTCGATCGGGGAATTGAACCCCGGTCTCCAGCGTAGCTGACAACGGAGATCATTGACAAGCTGGCATACTAACCACTATACTAATCGAGACATGATCACTTGTTGTCAATTCACCTATTATCATAGCTCATGTATTACTTACACCATCCCAAGTCGACATTATTCGGTGACATCCTTAGGTAACTTTTGATACATAAATAAGATCGTCGAAAGTTATATGCAAACACTGATGCTCATCTCTTTCATTGTGCTTACCAAAGGTGGCTTCTGACAAGACGCCTCTCCGTTGCTAGCACTGATTCAACAACGACATAGGTGACATTTATTAGATTCCAAAGTATGTATCTACCTAGGTGTTAGGTACATGCAAGCAGTGGACAAGTTATTACACTACTTTTAGAGGCTCCTTGAGGTGGGGTTCGAGATCTCCAAGCGCCTGTGCCCCTCCCCCTCCCACACCAAAGACATCCAATCCCACACTGCCCCTCACTCAGCATTGAACTTCGAAGGTGAGCAAGCAGGTGAACCAACTTAGATAACGGTTACATACAAGCCAAGTACGGAGCCGTGATTACACAATCTCAAGATCGAATCCACCTGAAATACAGACCATTCGGGGATATATGTTCCGCCTAAGAAATTAGGTAACCCGCCGCCTCAAAAGCTCAGCTACTTACGTAAATACGAGACCGATCCACAATATGGCACACACACATTCACACGACGGCGTGACGAGCCACTCCCACGACGGCGGCTTCTCCGCGGCGGAGCACGGGCACTCGCACGAGATCCTCGACGGGCCCGGCAGCTTTCTCGGCCGCGAGATGCCCATCGTCGAGGGGCGGAACTGGCACGAGCGGGCCTTCACCATCGGCATCGGCGGGTAAGCCTACCTACTTACACTACCTACCTCTCTCATCATCCTCCCATGCCTACCTAGCTAACGCCACCACAGACCCGTAGGCTCCGGCAAGACGGCCCTAATGCTGGCGCTCTGCCTAGCGCTGCGCGAGCGGTACTCCCTAGCCGCCGTAACCAACGACATCTTCACGCGCGAGGACGCCGAGTTCCTCACCCGCCACCATGCTCTCCCATCATCGCGGATCCGCGCGATCGAGACGGGCGGGTGTCCGCACGCGGCGGTGCGGGAGGACGTATCGGCGAACCTGGCTGCGCTGGAGGACCTGCACCACGCCTTCGCCACGGACCTGCTGCTGATCGAGTCCGGGGGCGACAACCTGGCGGCCAACTACTCGCGCGAGCTGGCCGACTACATCGTCTACGTGATCGACGTCGCGGGCGGGGACAAGGTACCCCGCAAGGGGGGTCCCGGCATCACGCAGAGCGACCTCCTCGTTGTCAACAAGACCGACCTCGCGCCCGCCGTCGGCGCCGACCTCGCCGTCATGGAGCGCGACGCCCGCAAGATGCGCGAGGGGGGACCGACGGTGTTTGCCCAGGTTACGAAGGGTGTTGGCGTGGATCATATCGTCAACCTCATCGTCAGCGCCTGGAAGGCGAGCGGGGCCGAGGATGTCTCCAGGGCCGGGGGAGGCCCGAGGCCGACGGCGGGTTTGGATACGTTAGTATGAATGGGAAGGTCAGGGTGGAGGGTTTGCTGTTTTTTTACTCGAGCAAGCTCTCTAGATATCTATGTATTTTAATATTGTTATACCACGGGGTGAGCATCTGAGGAGGCATTAGATGAGTCGCATGAAAATAAACGGACTGGGTCATCGTGTACTGGTCTTTCGATCGAGATCGACGCCAGCTTTCTATATTCCCGCAGATATATAATCAGTCTAGAAATGCGCTCGGTGCCCAAAACGCGATGTCTAATGAATATCCTCGTCCATAGCCTCATCATCCCGTGAACCAAACGCCTCCTGCTCCAAGAGTGGTCCGGTCAGGGGTCTCGCACTGCGCGGCCATACGCGCTTATAAAGACTGACACCGACCGCATCCTGGGGATTTATCCTCCCGTCAAAGTTGGCCTTGAAGTACCCATGTGTACCCAGGCTTTCTTTGATATACCCCGTTCTCCCCCTCTTCGTCCACAGGGGAAGAGCCTTGAACCATTCCACATCCTCTCGGTTGAAGAACATGTACCGAACGGTGACGACCTTCTTATGGATGTGGTAAGGGTGGCCGGTCAAGATGACCCGCTTCGCGACGACTCGTGAGGTGGAAGGCGCGCGAGCGGTACCCGTTGCCACCAGTTGTAAAGGCACAGAAACTCCTTCACTCGCTTCCTCGGGCGTAGTTCGCTTGAAGAACAATGTTGGCACGGCGCCCCAAGTGGTAGGCCCCATAAACGATGCGATGGCGGATTGGCCGGGGTGGAGATATCGGCAATATTTGTGAACGTTATTCTCGGTGTTACCGCCCGTTGAAAATAACGGGTTCACGATAAACCGGCGGGGACCGCACTGGACGATTAGTTCCTCTTTCGACTTGATAGATTTCTCGTAATCTTCCTTGTGAGTAACGTCGAAATTCAACGAAGTCTTCTTATTTTCGTGTCGTAGAAGAGAGAAAAGAGTGACTGGTCGAGAGGGATTGTACGACTTCTCGAGCTCCTTTGAAACGCCCTTCAGATGTACGTGAACCCTCGTTCCAGGGGCAACGCCTCCTACTAAAGCTTCTCGTATTGAGCGATTTCGAGAAGATTGGTAGTCGGAAATTTGTAGTAACCGAGACCACTCCTCCGGTTCGTATGGTCGGTCCTCTTCTGTATTCCAAGGGCTTGTCCGCAGACTCTTCAACCCCCTATACTTGGCTAGTCGTTCTCTAGCGATGACATTTGGATGAAGTTCGATCTCATCTGGAAATTCTTTGTCCTCTTCGGCTTCGTCCCGTTTCCTTGCACGATATTCCTCTAATTGTGCGGCATCGTCATCTTCATTGGGTTCGACAAACATCTCGGATTGAGGGTATTCTGACATAGCAGCCTCGGTTGGCTCATTGGCCGCAACACCGTCCATTCCATCCTCCGGAGCCGCAGGTGCACGCTCATCTACAGCATCTGTCATCTCTTCATCATCCAAGTCTGATTCAGAATCTGACACGTCATCTAGGAACCAGGCTGCTTGGTAGGATGATGTTCCCTTCGGTAGTTTCTTTGGAGGGGCGTACTCCTCACGCTCGTCTTCAGAGAAGTAATGGTGATCGTCCAACAAGACACCCTTTTTGCTTGTTGCAGCGAGGGAATCTGGCATGCCGTCATCCGCGTCCGCATCATCCATCCTTGACTCTCTTGGAGCCAACTCAGCAAGGTCGTCCTGGTCCTCATCAGGAGTCTCTAGAATGTTTTCTGTTTCCTCCTCGTCCACTGCCATTCCGCCGTCTTTCCGTTTCTTAGTCGGAGCCGGCGCGGCTGTGATCTTTTCAATTTGAAAGGTCCCCCAATCTCCCACATGGACTAAGCGATCAGCTTTGAGACCCTTGCCCCGAACGACACCCGTCAATACTGTTGATTCCTTTTCTATGGCTGGCCATTTTATCTCGTCTACAAGCATCCATGACCTTTGGTCCCTCCAATGGATCCCTTTTGGTGTCGTGTTACAAAGCGATCTCATGAGGTTTGCACATTCCTGCCTCGAATCAAGGTTGTAGATTTTGTCCTGTCCTGGGTGGAAATGTGTCATGAACGATGCAAGCGACTTGACGACATCCGGCCGAGCCTTTGCGGGCTGGATATTATCTAGGTTTTGAACAACAGTAAACAGAGTTGGCATGCCTTGGTTCTCGATGCTTCGGATAATGAGTTCCCCCAGAGGATCGACCTCGACTTCTGATGATAATACGAAAATGACAAAATCTGCAATTCTCGCGGCATCCATGCATGTAGCTAGATCTCTCTTGACTGGTACATATTGAAGTTTCTGCTTGAATCGGTCGATAGGGACTCGAAAACTGGTCTCGGCGATCTCGGCTTCGATATCGAGACTGTTGTTGAGACTCCTAATGGTTGCGGAAACGTCACTGTCTGCACAAAGCGGTACTACGGCAACGATCCTCGGTGCTCCATCTCGTCCAGAGAATATGGATGTCTCCTTCTGGTGCTCCTTGTATTTCACTAGTTGGCGCTGCTTGGCCTGGTTACGGCGGTCGAACTTGGACATGACTTGTTGATGTGGAGTCTTGCGCTGACCCTTCTCGTTGGGAACCTTGCCTGCGAGAACTTGCTGTTAATTACGGGAGCAATTGTTTAAACTGGAGCCGCTATTTATTGCCATACCTTTGGCCTGGTCTCGCAAGGCACCCTTGGTGGCTTTCTTAGACTTGAAGGATTTATTGACGACCTTGGTGGTCGGTCGATGTGAATGTATAGCCACCGCCGACGGCATTTTTCCGTCGCCCCCGGCTTTGAATCGAAACGGTAAAGAAGCCAGATTGGAAATTTTGGTGACAATATCACATCACAAAAGCACAATCTACCTTGTAGATGTTGTCTTCGTGTCTCGAAGTTTGGAGGGGCAGAGGGGCATTGAAAGCACTTAAAACATTGGAATCCACCAATTTTTTTTGTGTGCGGGCTGGCGGGTATGTGGGTAGGTACCTGTGTACATACCTATGGCTGCTATGGGTCAGTCTAAGCTGATAAGAACTTTTTAGCGGGGCTCTCATCCTTATCGCATCAATGCTCAGAAAATTTGGAGCTACTAAACTTTCTAATCTTGGCTTGGCATCGTCGCCTACTGTGCTGTACCTGTCTTGTCTATCCTGCCGATATTAATGCGGTGTACGTCCCCTCACAAAGACAACAATTGCAGGAATAAATATGGATGACGATACCGAGGTTATAACAAGATCTTCCGAGGCCAACCATGACAATGGCGCCCGTGTCGTCAAGAGAGCTAGGACGGAACTCGTCCCAAGACACGAACGCGAGAAACAACGGCGGATGAGGGAAGCCCAAAGAGACTACGGCCGAGGGCGCAAGGTCAATATAAAGGGTATCAAAGACAAGAAGTTAAGGTCAAATCTGAAGGCCCTCGAGAACAAGTATAAAGAGGCTGCCGTCAAAGCAAAAGATGCCGAGATCCTTCTCGAGAATACCAGTGGATTTTTGGAACCTGAACATGAGCTAGAGAGGACATACAGAACGCGGCAGGACGAAATACAGGAGAGCGTTCCCACGGAAACGGCAAAGAAGCGATTCGAGTTGAAGCTTGACCAGCTCGGGCCCTACATGTTCGAATATTCGCGGACGGGTCGAGAACTGCTACTGGCAGGGCGCAAGGGTCATGTGGCTTTGATGGACTGGCGCGAGGGCAAGTTAGGCTGCGAGCTACAACTTGGAGAGACGGTTCGGGATGTGCGCTGGCTTCACAACAATCAATATTTCGCAGTGGCGCAAAAGAGACACGTATATATCTACGATCGCAATGGCGTAGAACTGCATTGCTTAAGAAAACACCAAGAAGTCACTCATATGGAGTTCTTGCCATATCACTTTTTGTTAGCAACTATGGTGAGAAAAGCTGGCGATACTGTGGTAAGACAGTTGCTAACTGCGAGTTTAGGGATTGTCAGGTTTCCTGAAGTATCAGGACACGTCTACTGGTCAACTCGTGACTGAGATACGCACGAAACTTGGTCCGCCCGTCTCCCTTACCCAGAATCCGTGGAATGCGATCTTGCATGCCGGCCATCAGAATGGAACGGTCACATTATGGTCTCCAAACTCCTCGGAGCCGCTGGTGAAGCTATTAGCCCACAAGGGCCCAGTGCGATCCCTAGCTGTTGATAGAGAAGGTAGATACATGGTTTCAGCAGGACAAGACTGCAAGATGGCCGTTTGGGATATCAGGATGTTCAAGGAGGTCAACAACTATTTCACACGGCAACCTGCCTCGTCGATTGCGATATCAGATCGAAATTTGACTGCAGTGGGATGGGGAACCAAAACGACGATATGGAAAGGCTTGTACACAAAGCATGCCGCGGAACAGGAAAAGATCCAAAGTCCATACCTGACTTGGGGCGGTGAGGGAAAGCATGTTGAGCGAGTTCGCTGGTGTCCATTTGAGGACGTACTGGGTCTCGGCCATGATGAAGGCTTCTCATCTATACTTGTTCCTGGTGCCGGAGAACCTAACTTTGATGCGCTCGAGGTAAATCCTTTCGAGACTGCCAAGCAACGACAAGAAACGGAAGTCAAATCGTTGCTGAACAAACTGCCCCCCGAAATGATTGCATTAGATCCCAACTTCATCGGAAATCTCGACCTGCGATCCGAGAAGCAACGCCAAGCCGAGAAGGACCTCGACGCCAAACCCGTTGACATCGAGACGGAAATCAGAAATAGGGCTCGTGGGAAGAATAGTGCTTTCCGCAGGTATATGAGAAAGCAGCGGTCCAAAAACATTATCGACGAGAAGAAACTTAAGGTGGAGGAGATATGGAAGGAGCAGTTGGCCAAACAGGAACAGCAGCAGGAAGAGAGGAAAGTCGAACTTGGTCCGGCTCTGGCCAGATTTGCTACAAAAGAATAATGAAACTCGTTGTGAGATTGGATCGGATCGGTGGACACTTGATGCCGGTCGCAACTACATACAGCGCTTGAGCAAACTGTTGATACCCTAGATAATCATTCCGCGGTATTTGTGAGATGAGTCATTGAAATTCACGCAGAATACAGACATAACCAAGGCCTTCTGCGTTAAAATCTTCTAACTTTGAGCGCTTCATTTTCAGAGTGAGCCAAAATTGCAGACATTTGCGACGACCGAATAAATGTAAGTTGGTATGACTTTAGGTTTAGACACGATCTTTAGCTCCCGTGCTTATCTTACTCTTCGGATCACTTAAACTGTGTTCCTAGAGCGTACCTAGGTAAGACCCTAAATAACGGTGGTGGGTAAAGTCTCAGCGGCCCTACGCTGTGATCCCTAGCACAACCCGGTGGTCTTTGTTGGCTTATAGTACCTACCGAGGTGGTAATTTGTCGTGTATTTATACGTGGTGCAAAAGAAGGGGTCATTAGGCTACCTATCATGATCGACCGGCTGCTCAGACGACAAGTTGACGTGTAGTTCTACGGTGTTCGTGCAACGTGTACCTATGTAGTGCCTGTTGCTGTATAGTGTCATGGTATGATTTGTTGCTGTGGTTTGGCGGTTATATCTACGTAGTAGATATTGGGCCTATCTACTGTCTGATATCTATAATGAGCCTCTGGTATACTTATCAGAGAGCACCTCTTATATGAAGCTCTTTATCAGAGTTAACTTTCCGATTGGACATCCAGGTACGGTTAGGAGATAGTGGCACGCATGCCATTGGTTTAGCAAATTGTATGCAATTTATTGAAATTGTTGCTTTTCCGGATATGTACCTGGTCATAAGTTGATCATACATGTGTCGTTTGATGAATTACATAGGTTATGTACGTAACCCAACTCGCTTAGTCGGTGTTGGCTACGGTATTATCACGTTAGTCAGCTAATGTCGAGAGTAGAAACTGGATAGCTATCGTATTCGTTAACTTCGTAATATCTCATACGAGTATGGCTTGATCTGGTATATACTAAGTATTCCTTTCGTGATTTGAAAGGTAACAGTTGAAAATCGATGGTTTGGGACGAACGTATCCAGTTCCTGTTGTCTATCCATCATATGAGAATGAGAAGCGAGAAGAGCATCCTCTCTCTTGTTCAGTGCCTAGACCGGATACTCGAGTGGCTATTGTAATAGCGGGTTCATGTACTTAGATGTAGGTTTCGGACGGAGATGTTTGAGACCTGTCTAATATGCACACGCCGATAATAACAACGACCTTGGGAAGTACTCTATCCGATTTTCAGAGGAAATCCTGTCAACATTTGTTGAGTGCTCTCGAATGGTAATGATATAAACCAACAACCAGGGTGCCACCTATTGTGTTGGATGGGTCTTTTACCTGGTTCTCGTTTGATAGCACACATATACACATGTACATTCATACTCATACGAGTATGTATAATGATTCTGACTGGAATGCATTTACCTGCGAGTTTGTTTCTGACAGATTATCCGAGTTGCCTGGTTGCACAGAAAGGTTGGTGTAGACCTCAGCACTATATGTACGTACCTATCCAGCTGACATCATCAGCCGGGCATATGTACAGTGTGTGTTGGCGCATGTGACGGTGGCAATCGGCAGGGGATTCTACCAAGTGTTCAGGTCAGTTTTGCAACTGTGCACAGCTAAACCTCTGAACAAGGGTACCCTTGCTGCATCAAATCGTCCGTTTCTCATCCCTACTCCCCGTGTCTACTGCAGGGAGGTCGTACACCTGACATAAATTATCAAGAAGCTACCTGTCTTCCCCTATTGCTCCTCGCTGTCGCCACCTAGACCATCAACTAGGACATGGCAGCTCTTCTTCCCGTATCATAGCGTTTGGAATTTCTGTCTGCTTTTCGCACCTGTAAATAAATATGAACGGCCACTTCTCTTCGGTTGGCGATGCGCCAACGAATTCTGACTACGAGCATGGCATCCAAGTCATTAATGAGGATAAGGAGTTTAAGTAAGTCTTGCTTCGCTCTCTCCCACACACCCTCTCTAATCTTTGCGACCACAGCTCCAATATCAATGCCTACCTACATGAAACCGATGTTTCCGAGGCCGGCTTCAACTACCATCTAATATCTGTCTTCGGCTCCCAGTCCACCGGAAAGTCGACCTTACTCAATCACCTCTTCGGTACCGAGTTCAATGTCATGAGTGAGACGGACCGACGCCAGACTACAAAAGGAATATGGATGTCTAAGAACAAAAGGGGGTCTATGGCCGACAACATTCTGGTTATGGACGTCGAGGGTACCGATGGTCGGGAACGGGGCGAGGACCAGGATTTCGAGAGGAAGAGTGCACTTTTCGCCTTGGCCACGAGTGAGGTGCTTATCGTGAATGTCTGGGAGCACCAGGTTGGCTTGTACCAAGGAGCCAACATGGGACTGCTGAAGACTGTCTTCGAAGTTAATCTCCAGCTCTTCTTGAAGGACAAGCAGTAAGTCCCGAGATAGTCGACAGACAACTGGACGTAGTACTGATATCTGCCCCTAGATCCAACCCTAGGTCCCTCCTATTTTTCGTTATTCGTGATCACATCGGACAGACTCCCCTCTCCAACCTTCGAAATACACTAATACAGGACCTCACTAAGATCTGGTCATCCATCTCGAAGCCTCAAGGCTTGGAGAGATCACGCATAGAGGACTATTTTGACTTTGCGTTTTCCGCGTTACCTCATAAGATTTTGCAACCAGACAAGTTCATAACCGAAGTCGGAGAGTTGGGCAAAAGATTTGTTGCTGGAAGCCGGAGCTCGAAGACTCAGCTGGAACACGGCGAACAAGAGCTTGCAGGAGGTGTCTTTCTACCTGAATATCACCGAAGAATTCCGGCCGATGGGTTTTCTGTATATGCAGAGGGCGTTTGGGGTCAGATCGTTGACAACAAGGACCTCGATTTGCCTACGCAGCAGGAACTGCTCGCACAGTTCCGTTGCGACGAGATTTCACGTGAGGTCTTAATAGGCTTTGACGAAGCCATCGGCCCATTGGAAGAAAAGCAGGCGGAGGCCACTAGGAGTGGGAAGTCCCTTGTTCTGCCTGACCTCGGCAGTATCGGTGGTGCAGCCAGAGAAAAGTGTGTCAAGTCTTTCGAAACACAGGCTAGCAGATACCACAAGGCGGTTTATGCTAGAAAACGAGCCGATCTTGAGGGCAAAATCGACCAGCGCCTTAAAACACTGTACCAGGGCCAATTATCCGCTGCTCACAAGTCCTGCGTTACTACATTTAGTGACGCTGTATCTCGCGCCGTGAAGGCGGGCCAGAAGTCTGGAGGCACTTATGAGTTTGCCGATATTGTTGCTACGGAGAAAACAATGTCGCTAGACACTTTCAGAAAAGAGGTGCAGAGCCTAGCGATCCAGGGTGTACCGTGGACCGACTTTAAACCCCAGTACTTGCTGTTTGAGAAGGAACTCGACGAGGTTAGTGCTCGCCTGCGAAAGGAAGAGTTACGCAGACTGGCTACTCGGGTCGAACGCTGGGTAAGGTCCCGCCTGGGTGATGCGGTTGGACTCGAATTCAACAAGCTCGGATCTGGTAGGGGAGGATCTGGAGCTCCTGAAACAGGAGAGAAACCCGCTACGGAGAAGGATCTCTGGGACCGCATCTGGAATGTGTTCATTACTGTCGTCAGTGAAGCCGAGGGTCGCTTTGTGGAGAGAGCAAAGAGCTTCGAGGCAAGCGAAGACGAGGTCGGTGTCGGGTTATGGCGCTTGCGACGTAAGAGCTGGGTTGCTCTGAGAGAGAAAATCGAAGAGGAGGTAATGGAGGGAAATATCCTGCTAAAGCTTCGGGAAAACTTTGAGGATAAGTTCCGATACGATGATGCAGGAGTACCGCGGATATGGCGGCCTAGTGATGACATCGAGGGCATCTATACTCGCGCCCGAGAGTCGACTCTGACCCTTATTCCGCTCCTGTCTAAGTTCAGATTATCCACTACCTCTGCGCCACCGGATCTTCCAGGTTTTGTCGGTCACCAGCCTCCAGGGGCCGAGCATGAGGACGAGGACGACCTGACGCCTATCGGTGGCGTTGACGAAGAAGACGGAAAGAGTCTCGAGGAAGAGATGACTGTCTTGAGTGAAAACAAGAGCCAAGATCTAGTGGTCAGGTTCAAGAAGACTGCTGATGGCGTATACGTGGAAGCGAAGCGAAGCGCTATCGGCGGTATCACACAAGTCCCCTTGTATTTCTATGTACTACTGCTGGCATTAGGATGGAACGAAATTTTGACGGGTAAGCTACTCAGTTACTTTCAAGCCGCTATTCAGTCACTGACCTATTTTAGTTCTACGCAACCCCATCCTGTTTTTGCTCCTTGTCATTATTGCTGGCGCTACCTATCTCGCATACAACCTGAACCTCCTCGGCCCAATGATGCAAATGACCAATGCAGCATGGAGTCAGGCCATCGATATCGGCAAACAACGCCTTCGAGAATTCCTCGAGAACAACGAAACGGCTAAGCAAGCAATCGGCCTATCAGGACGGGACAGTGATGCAATCAGCCTGGATACGTTGGACAGCCGCGGGAAGAAGCAAGTAAGGTCGAGGGCGGTTGAAGATGATGATGATGACATCTGAAAGTATGCGTATATTCATGCTGGGGCAGCAAAGGCCAGGATATAGTAAAGCTACATTTTTTTGTCATGAACAACACCGTAATCCAACCAGTTAATTACCAGATTTTGTCCGACCCAAAACGCCCAGGTGATGCTTGCACTAACCGCCAGATCAGAATGCCTCGAGACCCGCAGGCGTGCCAAACCACGTCCCCAGTTCGTCCGCGTCCTTTTCCCTGTTGCTACTACCGACGAAGAAGTCGGTCAGCCGACTAGTGCCATCATCTTCGTCCACTGGCCACTCGACTTTGACGCCACCTTTGGTCTCGAGCATGTCCTTCGCAGTTCCCCAGCTAAATCTGCACTCCGGCCCCCAGCCGAAGACAGGATGCATGTTTCTCCTCAGCCACGCCACACACCTCGCATCCGAGGGATACCCCGAGCCCCAGCCCGGCTCCTCGTCCTCCACCTCCTCCTTGTTGGCGCCGTCATCATCATCATCATCATCACCATCCTCACCGCCTTCTTCTCCTTCTCCTCGTTGCAGGCCCACTGCTGCTGCTCGGGGCCGGGGCCGGCACCGCGCGGACGCGTACAGGACCTCGAGGGCGGCGTCGCGCGTGACCTTGGCGCACACGCTGGCGGCGCTGACGCATGCGTACAGGCTGTCGGCCTTCTTGGCGACGGTGATGCGGGCCGCGGGGAAGACGCGCTCGAGCCGGGCCTGGTGTGCCGCCGGCGGGCCGACCGTGTCGACGTAGATCTCGCGGACGTTGACGCCGCGGGCCAGGACGCCCCGGATCAGCGACACGGTCGCGTCGAACGCCTGCGCGTTCAGGTTGTACGCAGCACCACCACCACCACCAGAGGATCGCAGCATCCCCGCCGCGATGTCCCGCGCCGACAGCGACGCCACAGCCCACCCGCATGATTTGTGGAGGTCGCTGCCCGCCGCGCACAGCGATGCCATTAGGCGCGACCGCACCGCCGGCGTCAGCACCTTCGAGTCGTCGAAGTGGTAAGTCGTGCGTAGCAGCTCGTCTGACTCTGTGATCGGCAGGTAGAACACCCCGTATACCATGGGCCCGAGCACGGGGCCGCGGCCGGCCTCGTCGACGCCCAGGACGCAGGGGACGCCGGCGCTGGCGGGCTGTGAGGACGACGATGAGGAGGGTTGCAGCGAGGGCGGGACCGGAGAGAAGTGCGTGTAGGACTCGCCGGCGAGCGTGGGGGCTCGGTGGACGGAGGGCGGGACGAAAATGTCGGGCGTTGGGGTCTCCAGGGCGACGGCGCCCTCGTCCATTGGTACATCTTCCATATTGAGAGGTGTGGAGAAGGTCGAAGGAAGTCGAATAACGAGGATTTCTTTTCAAAGGCTTTGAATAGGTATTTGTTTATTAAAACCCAGGTATCACATAACTAGGTAGATTAATTATGTATAAAGCAAGGTTAACTTGTGTATATTATTCCTCGGTACCTACAGGTAGGCAGATACATGTAATGTCAGTGAGTTTAGGTAGGTAGGCACTGAGATGTAGGGCCTATTCGGCGTGGGTAGGCGCGTCCCGGGGTCTGCCAAGCGCGTTTGACGGCTGATGTCGGCCACAGATCTCAGACCCACAATTATGTACCAAGGGGTTCAAGCAATTAAGGCCAATTAAGGCCCGAAAAGGTTCAGAAGTAAACATCGCCGTTCTTCCCCACACTAACTACCTCCATTTGTCTCTCGTATATGTACGCGTTTTCGGACTTGATCTCGCGTTGATCCTCCGATGTGTCTAGATCGGTCCTCGATTGATAAATTGATAAGAAAGAAGACGCCTGACGAGATATCGATTCTAGATTGGCATCATGCCATCGCAAAGAGGGAGTGCGCAGCGTCGCCATACGGCGTCGCAAAATGACCATGTTTACGACCTGGGCAAGGTCGGAAGGTAATTCATGCGCTTCTGCCGTTTTCCATCTAGAGGGTTGGGTAACTGATACATTGTAGGAAAACGGGAATTACCCTTCAAGAGCGCGACCGCGATGAGCAAGGTTTCGAAGATATGGATATCTTCTCTTCGCCTGAGAAGGACGCAAATGGCAACTACATCCCCGCTGCATCGGAGGACGAACAGGACATGGAAATTGACGATGGTATGCTGCATATGGGACACCTTGTGGCTTCATTCGCACTGACCTATCACTACAGAATCTCAGATGGGCCCAGCTACTATGATGAAGCAGCGTCAAGAGCGTCTCTCCTTGCCGCGCGCTCGATCCCCTATCAAGACAAACCTCCAATCGCCAGCACGGCAGAACCCGCACCTAGCTGCTACCTCCTCGCCTACTCGGGGTTCTATTGTCACCTCGCGCGAACGCAGCCCCCCGAAAGTGAGCCGTCGGCTGGATTTCTCCAAGAGCTCCCAAAATCAGATGAGACCGCCGACCAACGGCCAGCGAAAGGTCAATGGCACAAAGGCTCGAAATGGGAATATTACCGATAGCCCTTCTCAAACTGAGGATTCCGACGACGATGACGAATCTATTTTGAACGAAAAACCAAGGCAACCCGAGGCACAAGAGGACGAGGAAGACGAAGATGAGGTGGATCAAATGCGAGCTCTAGATGTTGAGGGCGACGATGGGGATCTACCCGGAGAAGACCCCGAGCCTGAGCCGGTGCCTGAAGAAGACGACTCAATCACTCAACAGCTGAAGAATACCTCAAAGCCCAAGGCCGGGAAGCGCAAAGGCCGCCCGAAGAAAGCAACACCTCCGAAAGGGGACGAGACTGAAGCATCACCAGTAGAAGAAGCGCCTGCGCCGGTTGAGGAGGTCGAAGAGGCTGAGGACGAACCAGTCAAGAAGAAGCGGGGCCGACGACCAAAGACTTCACAGTCGCCACCAAAAGCTGAACCTTCCGCCAAGGCATCGAAACGAAGAAAACACGCAGAGGCTTCTGTTGAGGAAACTGAGGAGCCGGATAACAATGCGGAAGCAAGGGAGACAAAGCGCCAGCGAACCGAGAAGAAAGAAGACATAAGTAAATTGTCGAAACCGACCGCAACAAAGGAAAAGGCTAAGCCTGGTCGAAAACGAAAATCGTCTGGAGTTGGCGTCGACTCTCCCGTCGTCCAACGCGGTCCTCCACTTCCGAAAAGCCGTGGACTCGTTACTTTGCGACGCGAAGAGCAAGACAATATGAGGATCACACGCTCCGGACGGGCCTCCTATAGGCCCTTGGAGTATTGGAAGGGCGAACACATCGAATATGACCCCGCGAAATCGCAAGTCTTCGAAGACAAAGGCCGGCATTTTGCCATGCCGGTAATGAAGGGTATTGTACGCGCCGACATGGCCTACCAGTCAGCGCCCAGGCGCCGTCGTGGCCGGCCTGTAGCACGGCATTCGGACCAGCGATCGAAGTCGTCACGGCGTTCACATTCCATCGTAGAGGAAGAAGTGGAGCGGGACGACTGGGAGCACGACCCGGGCCACATGGTGGGAGAGTGCGTGATATGGCGTCCGGAGCACCAGATAGAGCCGCCCGAGGACGAGGTCGAGACCAAGGACGAGGTGCTCGCGATATCGGAGTCGGCGACGCAGCTCCGTGACGTCAAGGACTCGACGTTCCTGTTCGCCAAGACGTTCACGCTACCGTTCTTCGGGTCCGGCCTCGTCGAGATGCCGCCCGGCTCGGAGAAGCGGCAGAAGAACACGAGGAAGATGCAGATGGTCTTCTTCGTGCACACCGGAAGCGTCACCGTCAACGTCGCCGACACCGTGTTCCAGATCGGCAAGGGCGGCACGTGGTTCGTTCCCAGAGGTACGTAAGAGTAAATTCGATGAAGCACATCTAATTTCAAAGGGAAAAAAATAATTGCTAACAGCTTTACCCCAACAGGGAACTTCTACAGCATCAAGAACGAGTCGGACAAGACGTCGCGCCTCTTCTTCGCGCAGGGCTGCGAGGTGCTCGTGCAGCCCGAGCCCCAAGGGGAGGAATAGTCGTCCTCGTCCGGCGGCCTCGCGTCGCGGGAGAACAACACGCGCCCGTCTCCCGACCTGTCTAGCTACCCATAACCCGACTTTTGCCGCCTTCGAAATAACGAGGCGCGGACAGGAGAGCGAGAGAGAGAGAGAGAGAGAAATTGACTGTATGTGTGCAAGTGAGTGAATCAGTGTCGGCATCACTGTCATATGGTATCACTCAGTCTCACTCACTCACTGCGTATACGTACGGCACTGTCCATTCCATCATCATCATTACCACGGCGTTGGGGAAGGGAGGCAAGGGACCGAAGGGATGATGGATGGATCGCTAGGTTATGTACATAGAAGGGTATTTGTGACTTTGTTTATTTTTTTTCTCGTTTGTTTCTTCTTCCTCTTCACCCTAGTGTTGCGTTGCGTTGTCTAGTATCGTGGTGTTCCCAAGGCAGTCGGACTGCCTGCCTACCTACCTACCTACCTACCTGAGAGAGTACGTAATCGTTGGACGAGAAGACGGTTAGGATACTGGGATACGGTGATACTGGGATCCTACTGGCTGTATTGTATTGTGTTGTATTGTGTATATGTATACGTATATGCGTGAGTGAGTGATACCAATATCCATACCAAACTAAACTAAAATCGCCTGAATATCAAAAAAGCCCGCCCTCCTCGTCCGGTCTGCTTGGTTCTATATTATTGTCTGCTAGCCGGCTGGGGGAGATGATGGATGGACGGGTAGATTTATTTTGTTAAGCAACGGGCCTTGGGCCGAGTCTCTCGTTCTCTCTCCTTTGCAAGAACATTTTGTCTCTGTGTGGGCTTGTGATCATTGTGTGTGCTTTATGCTATGTATTTCTACTCCTGTAGAGATGAGTTGGGTATAATCGATCGACTGACTGACTACGCCTCCTACGATGCAGTATGTATGTATCGCATCGACGCATGTATCCATCCGTCTCTCCCACTCCTCTGCCATGCCTTATATATACATATGCATGCCTACTCATTTATATACACACATAACCCTATGCACATCCTCCCCCTCCCCCGTTTTTCACCGAGAAACACACCGCCTGCGCCTCCGCACCCCAGTCGGGTTCAATGACTAAATCAATACTGACTAGAAAGCACCTTCTTCAGCCCCGCCATCTCCTTCTCATACGCCTCGATCCTGTTCTGCGCGGTCTGGATCTTCTCGAGCAGGTAGGAGACGCGGGCGGCGGTCTGGGCGGGGAGCTTGGGGATCTCGCTGAGGGCGCAGAGCTCGCGCTCGGCCTTGTCGATCGCTTTGGTCTCGACGGCGGCGCGCTCGGTGAGCACGGCGAGGTCGAGCTTGGCGGCGAGCGCCGGGTCCGACGCCAGAAGGCGGAAGGCAGCGGCGTAGACGGGGCAGCCGGCGGCGATGCTCTGCGGGCGCCCCTGCGCCGACGACCGGATCGTGATGAGCTCGGCGTCCGCGAGGCCCTCGAGCGCCGCCTCGCCGTCGGGTGCGCGCTGCGACTTCGCGAACGTGTCCGAGAGGAGCACCTCGTTGTACCGCAGGTCTTCGTCGCCGCCGATGTGCGAGAGCGCCTTGACGAGGTACCACGCCTGTTCTACAGACCATCGGTGCTGCTGCGCACCGCTGCCGCCTGCGCTTGTTGAAGAAGCCTTACCCGAGAGGAGGAACATCTTCAGGATCTCGGACGCTGACTGCTCGATTATTTCCGCCACGGCCTGCTTCGGTTCCTGGCCGGCCTTCAGCCTCCGCGCTAGGAACTCGAGGTCTGTCAGCCGTCCGCCGAGGGTGCCGATGCAGTCGTCGAGACCCTCTAGGTTCGGGCGGACCTTGGGCTTGGTTTGGCCCGCCTGCTTAAATGCGTCCAAACCATCAGCTCCTGGCTTGGGCGCCTCGTCGCCTTGGACGTGGCTCAGGATGAAGCGCTTGGCGACCTCGGGTGATAAGTCACCGAGTGCGGCCTGTCGGAAAACACGGTCAGGTAAGGACTTAGAAAGTGACTTCGAGTAGGATGCGTCGTTGGTTAGGAAGATGACATGGGCGACATTAGACTGAACAAGTGCAGCGGCCCATTCGGCGATCTTATCGTAGACGATAGCGTTACTATCGCCCTTGTGGAGGAAGTTGTCGATGACGACTACGGCCCGCCTCTCCGGATGGGCTTCGAGGTAGGCATCAACCGGCAGGGATCCGTCCGAATCTGTTTTGTGACGGTGGGAGACGTCGATTTCTGTAAGCGCACCGGCTGTCGTTTGCAAAATCTTCTGCAGTTGTGACTCCAAAGTCTCGGAGAAACCCGCTTTTACACCGGTGGTACCCTGCACGGCCAGATCGATCATGCTGCTCAAACTATTCGCCCAGGAGAAAATCGGACGATATCCGACGGCTGAAGCCAACTTCTTGATGGTCGCCGACTCGCCCCTAGCTTCTACTATGGGCTTGCAGTCGATGACCAGTACATTGTTTCTCCCCTTCAGAGCCTGTTCGAGGACTAGCTCCTTCTTGCCAGAGCCGCGGGGACCTTGAACGACGATGAAAGTCTGGGCAGTCTCCATGAGCCACTTCTGGATCTGGTTGATCAGGTCCTTTCGGTGCGTCCAAACTGCGCTCAATCCGGCCTGCTCCGCATTTTGCCGTCTAAACGTAAATATATCGGATGTCTGTTTGCGGAGCCACCTATACAACCTACTGTTGCTAAGACGGTATTTCTGGGTGACGTGCGCCCTGACGAAGAAGGATCGGATAGGGTCGAAGACGGCGACAGTGAGTCCAGTGAGCAGCGCAACCACGACAGGGATGACGATTCTCGGGTGACTGGTGATCCAATCCCAGAACCGATGCGGTTTCACTCGTCGTTCGTAGGACATTCGGAATTTGGTGCCTGATTTGCCGCCACCGAGTTCTTCGGGTACGACATAGCCATGCAGGCAATTTCGGGCCATGATAGCATCCCGGACGAGAGCGAAATCCACATAGGCGAACTTCGGGAGGACCTTGGAGTCCCAGGGTTGGGAAGTGATTTCGGTGATCTTCCCATAGCGACGAAACAAGCTGTATAAAGTCTCTTGCGATAGTTCAACCGCCTCTTCCCCGGGATTCTTGGGGACAAACTCGACACGAAGTCGACTCTTGGGGAACCTGTGCAGATCTTCCAGCCAAGGAACACCCTGGACTAGCCCTGCATTGACTCGTCTGAACGGGCTGAAAAACGGCCTCACAGGGTTCTCCTCAAGAGTCTTGGACACAGTTCCGGCAATCTCTGTTGCAGGTACGTCTGCCGGATGTGTGAGTTTGACAAAGGCCCCGCCGTCCTTGATGCGAGGTAGGATCTCAGTGACCTTCCAAGGTGTGGTCTCTGGAATAGCGCGCTTCACCATGTTGATCGGGTCCATGATACCTAGGGTCGAACTCTCGAACCGCCTCATCAGCTCAGACAGGTCTCGGTCGGGACTCCGCCATGGCACTCGTAGCAAGCTGGACAGCTTGAGAGGAAACAAGTCTGTTAGAGTTATAGTTAGACGACATATTACTTGGCACCTGGGTGGGAAAGACAAGAATAAACATACTGTCAAACCACAGAATGGATTCATTGGGAGCTGCGACAATGTGACCGGTCTTCGTGTCGTCTGTAGCAGCAGTACTCTCCCACGCCCTAGGAGTCCAGCTTGGCTGACAACGTGGGGTGATGATAATCGGGCGACTGATGAATGGGCCTCGACCTCTTAATCCAGGGAGGGCCCTAGGGCAGAAGCCTACATGTCTTGAGATCATCGTCGCGCCAGGTTGACCTTCATCACCGTGTCATTAAGAAAGCTGGAGAGGAATCGAGTAGAGTCCATGGCTCTCAGCTACCAAAATGCAATATGTGTGTAAGAAGTACCAATGAGATCATCAGTTGCTGTTGCCAAGCATTTGAATTGGGTTTCCGAGTTCAGCCACAGGGCTGCTACTTACGCCACTTTACGTTATGCCAAGCCACAAACTCAATGTCTACGGTACTAGAGGAATTCGAGCTTCGACAAAACTCGCGAAGCAGCTTTGAAGATAGCAATAAGAATGTACTAACACCTGTGACATCCACGTTCTCACTATTTAAACGCGAGTAGCAGCCGACACAAGACCATCTTTCTTCAATACAGTTAGGCACATATTCTCTACCATTGGCTCAAAAAGCCGGCCGTTTCAAGGTCTTCATCACGAGACACAAGAGAGCAGCTGCTGTACCCCTCAGCAATCCCCCGCACGGCCGGCGTTGAGATCCGGTATATATATCGTACATCCCATTGATTTCGACATATAAACCATTACCGTTCTCCCAAGTTTCAAGAAACTCGCTTCTAAAGCGTCTCGATATCATCCCATATAACCAAACCAGCAAATATGGGTTGGCTCTGGGCCTCGCCGCCCGCGCCCAAGGGTTCCTCCAACCCCAGCGCTACTACCAGCACGACGAACCCAGACGCCGCGAATAAACCCTCACCAGCCCCCGCACAAGCACCAGCGAAGCAGCCCGAGCCCGAATACGACGACCCTGAAGTCGCCAAGTTCATGGCAGAGCTCCAAGGCGCCTTCAGCGGCAGCAACAATCCTCCCCCCTCTTCCTCTACCTCCTCCTCGCACCCACCCACATCCACTAGCAGCAGCCGCACCATCGCAGAGCCCCCCCAACCCCAACCCCAACCCGGACCCGAACAACAACTCCTCGACCCCCTCTCCGAGTCCCTCCTCCCCACCACGATGTCCTGCCGGCAAGCCTTCGACCAGGCCTACCACTGCAACTCGCTGGGGGGGCAATGGCTGTCGGTGTACCGGACGGGGGGTCCCCGGTCGTGCGCCGAGCACTGGGACGACTTCTGGTTCTGCATGCGGACGCGCGCGCTGTCGGGCGGCGCCAAGGAGGCCGCGATCCGCGACCGGTACCGCCGCCGCGAGCTCGAGCGCTACCACACTCGCGACCGCCCCTGCAGCACCGACGTCTGGGAGCCCCGCGCCGAGCGCCTGCCCCGCGGCGCCGCGTTTTCCGTCCCCTACGACCACCCCGACCTCGATGATGAGGAGTGGCGGCGCGCCGAGATCGAGCACCGGAGGCGCGTACAGGAAGGCTTGAGGCGTGCTGAGGAGGGGAAGGCTGCTGGGGAGGGTGAGGGTGAAGGTTCGCGGAATAAGATGATTGCTAGCTAGCTTGCCGGGTGGTTACTTTAATATTATTACGAATGGATTTCTTAATCTACGACGCGAGCATGAATGATGAATTCTAGCAAATTTATGTGGAGACTGAAATAGAAAGCGGGCAAAGAGCATTCACAATGTCAATACCTTGACGTATATAAGGCTAAGCTATAGAGCATTATCACTAGGTAGACTACCGTTACAAACAATCGATGCCTCTTACACAAATATGAAAAGGTAAACACTATATTTTCAGTCAATTAAATATGTCACTTAGCAAGTAGACCCTTAGTTATTTATGAATTAATTCATTGGTTCATTGTGGATGGCTCCTCATTACTAGAATACATCCATGCAAGTCGTAACATCTGAAACTTTTCCCTGTATCATCATTACCGTTGAAAATCTAGTGCAGACCCTGAACGTCCCAGACCGCCACACTTAATGTTATCGACACCCGTGGAAAAACGCCGGAAAAAAAGCAGATGGTATTGACGTTGTGAAAGGCATTTAGTCGACCTCCTCGACAGTGGGGCCGTCGTCGCCGCCAGCACCGGGAGCGCCACCGGCACCAGCACCAGGGAAGCCACCAGGGCCGCCGGCACCAGGCATGCCACCGGGCATACCGCCAGCACCGCCAGCTCCGTAGAACTTCATCATGATGGGGTTGGCAATGCCTTCCAGCTCCTTCTGCTTCTCTTCGTATTCCTCCCGAGTCGCCTGCTGGTTCTCATCGAGCCAAGCAACGACCTGGTCAATCTCCGTCTTCAACTTCTCCTTGTCGGCAGCATCAAGCTTCTCGTCGACCTTGGAGTCGGACATGGTGTTGCGGAGCGAGTAAGCGTAGGACTCGAGACCGTTCTTGGCACCGATACGGCGACCCTCGGCCTCATCCTCCTCCTTGTACTTCTCGGCCTCCGAGAGCATGCGCTCAATCTCCTCCTTGGACAGGCGGCCCTTGTCGTTGGTGATGACAATCTTGTTGGACTTGCCAGTGCCCTTCTCGACGGCGGAGACGTTCATGATACCGTTGGCATCCACATCGAAGGTGACCTCAATTTGGGGAACACCACGAGGTGCGGGCGGGATGCCGGTAAGCTCGAACTTACCGAGCAAGTTGTTGTCCTTAGTGCGTTGGCGCTCACCCTCGTAGACCTGAATGAGCACACCAGGCTGGTTGTCAGAGAATGTGGAGAACACCTCCGATTTCTTGGTGGGGATAGTGGTATTGCGGGGAATAAGCTTGGTCATCATGCCACCGGCAGTCTCGATACCAAGAGACAGCGGCGCAACGTCCAGAAGCAGGATCTCGTTGGTCGACTTGGAGCTGGTGTCACCAGACAGGATAGCAGCCTGGACAGCAGCACCATAGGCAACAGCCTCATCGGGGTTGATGGACTTGTTGGGCTCCTTGCCGTTGAAGTAGTCGGTGATGAGCTTCTGGACACGGGGGATACGTGTGGAGCCACCGACGAGGACGATCTCGTGGACTTGGGACTTGTCAATCTTGGCATCAGCCAGGACACGGTCGACGGGCTGGATGGTAGATCGGAACAGGTCCTGGCAGAGCTCTTCGAATCTAGCTCGGGTGATGGAGGTGTAGAAGTCGATACCCTCGAACAGCGAGTCGATCTCAATCGAGGTCTGAGCAGAAGAAGACAGAGTTCGCTTGGCACGCTCGCAAGCGGTTCGGAGACGACGTAGAGCACGAGCGTTGGAAGAGAGATCCTTCTTGTGCTTGCGCTTGAACTCGTTGACGAAGTGGTTGACGAGCCGGTTGTCGAAGTCCTCACCACCCAAGTGAGTGTCACCGGCAGTGGACTTGACCTCAAAAATACCCTCCTCGATGGTCAGGAGGGAGACATCGAAAGTACCACCACCGAGATCGAAGATGAGAACGTTTCGCTCGCCATCGGCCTTCTTGTCAAGACCGTAGGCAATGGCAGCAGCCGTGGGCTCGTTGATGATTCGGAGAACGTTCAGACCAGCGATGAGACCAGCATCCTTGGTAGCCTGTCGTTGAGAGTCGTTGAAGTACGCGGGGACAGTGATGACAGCGTTGTTAACAGTGCCGCCGAGGTAGGCTTCGGCAGTCTCCCGCATCTTGGTCAAGACCATAGAGGAGACTTCCTCGGGAGTGAAGTGCTTCTGCTCGCCCTTGTACTCAACCTGGACAATCGGCTTTCCACCCTTCTCGATGATCTTGAAGGGGAAGTGCTTCATGTCAGCCTGAACCTCGGGGTCTGAGAACTTGCGACCAATCAGACGCTTGGCGTCGAAGACGGTGTTCTGGGGGTTCATGGCGACCTGGTTCTTGGCGGCATCACCAATCAGACGCTCAGTATCGGTGAAGGCAACGAACGAGGGCGTCGTCCGGTTACCCTGGTCGTTGGCAATGATCTCAATCCGATCATCTCGGAAGACACCGACACACGAGTATGTGGTGCCCAAATCAATTCCTACTGCGGCAACCATGGTGAAAGATGTGTGACCTGATTGGGTCAAGAGAGATGTAAGGTGTGGGGTATCTAGAAAGGAACAATTGTATGTAAAAGCAGTGCGTTTAATGAAGAAGAATCTGTAGAAACAGAGGAGTCTCTGATACAGATGTGGATGGGTATGAGAGAGATTATATCAGTCGCGATGTGGTGACTGTAAAAATCTTGGGAGTTGTTGTGATTGTTGTGATGGAGAGGAGAGACAGCTTGGAAAGCAGCCTTGATGATTTTATGTGTAGGTTGCAGCCCCTCGCCCCACTAAATTTTTGCGGTTGGAATCTTCTGGAAACTGAGGAAACCGCACATCTGGCAGTTGCCAGAAATGACTGTTTGTTTCCGGAATTTTTTTTTGAGAGTTCATGAACCAAGTAAATCATTCTATGCCTTTCCCCTGGGTACGTGTACATATGTATTGTGGCCCTATCCAGGAGTTTCCTGTCTATTCGAGCCGTTTTCATTTCGAGTTCTTTCCCCTTCCCTTTTCACGATAAATGGTGGTGGTGGTGGTGGTGGGGTCGGCCTGAAGCTACCTACTGATTCTCTGACGTAGGCACTACCTATGTACATGAAATACCTCTTACTACCTCCTGCACCTCATTTCGTTTGTTCCTCCCATCATACCAGCAGTACAGCATGCAGCTTGAGCCTACCTAACTTAAGGGAAAAAATACATATGTACCTAATGTACCAACCCCCCCAATTAGGTACTTAACCTCAAGTAGTTCCACAAGTACCTGTCCCACAAGTACCTGTCCCACAAGTACCTGTCCCACAAGTAAATCCAGCACAGAAAAATAAAGTAACTTCTCGCTTCTACAATGATGTAACATCGAAAGACAACGGCATCCACAGAAGCTTCCCGTCTTAAATCCTGTACATAGGATTTCAGCAGGAAATACATACAATAGAGACTACGACGGCTACAATGATTAATCGGGTGTTAGGTAATTCGTCTATCAAGCATTAGATTCACTTTCCAAGGTTTTTAGCGACAACTCTAGAAACCAAAAGATGCACGGCAGTATTAGATCTGTGTAGCTACCTGACAAGCTTGCTTTTAAAGATGCCTTGCTGAGTTGCCCAGCCACCATCGTTATGTACAATGCAAGTATCATTACCAAGGTTTTCTACCAAAAAAACCGTTAGCTTTCAAGCTTAGCTTTGTCTGCAAGGTCTGGGCACCCAGCAACGCCGTTGGCTGGTTGCCTCCTTAACTACATACATACATAGTGTACATATGAAAAAATCACATGGATGGAACTACATGGAAAGCATTACAAGTAGGCTCTGCGTAAATCCATACTTAATCCAGTTAATACATATCACCCCTGACAAAGAATACACTTGCAATCCCCGAGTATGGTCATCCTTGATTACAGCAAGGCAGAATTATACGATATTTACATATTTATGTATACCTAGACCTTCATCAGGAAAATTACCTACCTAACCAGCTATCTCCCAGCTCAGCAGACATGCTCAATCTTCTCCGGCGCCCCATCCCACGGCCCCAAGTCCGTCTTGAGCACCCTGCCGAACAGCTCGAGCAGCACCTCGAAGCAGATCTTGGAGACGGCCGGGTCGTAGCGGCCCTTGCTGAGCTCGTCGCGGATGAAGGCGTGCTGCGCCCACGCGAACTCGTAGAAGCTGAAGACGACGCCCGCCTCGCGCAGGCGCCGGCGGACAAGGTCGCGCCCCGCGTCGGGCACGTGGGTGTCCTTGAGTCCGAAGATCATGGCCACCTCGCCCCGGATCTCCTCGAGCCGGTCGATCGTGTGGTTGCTGCCCCCGGGCCCCTGCGCCGCTGTGTCGGCCCCGGAGTGCGGCCCCAGCGTCCGGCTGTGCACGTCGGTCGCGAAGTAGGCCACGCAGGCGTTCACGCGCGGGTCCAGCTGTGAGGGATCATCGGTGTGAGTGAGATGTTCGCATACATGCATATATACATACGTAGAGATAGACTGGCGAGAGAGAGAGAAAGGGTGAGAGAGAGAGAGAGCCTTACACTAGCGCGCAAAGCCAGATGGCCGCCTAGACACATGCCGGTGCTGCCTATCAGCCCCGTGCACGTCGGAAGGCTTAGGAGGTAATCGACGGTCTTGGAGGAATCCTCGTCGTATGATTGGAGTGTCTGTCACGCGCATGTTAATGAGCTTACCATTCTGAAACGGTTGGTTACATAAGGTAAGGTAGCCTCACCTTCTTCACCTTCCACTCGTTTCCTTGATCAGTGCCCGGCACATCGTAGGCGAGCGGCTCCGGCCCAGTGAAGTCATGGTAAGACGAGGGCGCGGCGACGATGTAGCCTTGCCCGGCGATCTGTCGCGCGAATCGAGCTACCGGTCCCGTTACTGCATACGTAGGATGGTATCAGAGCCTCATGCCATCGAACTCGTGAATGGACGACTATACCTACCCTGGTAAATCTCGCTAAATAATGCCACACCAGGGAATCGACTGCAGATTCATCAGCAAAGTCAGACCTTGTACCAACCACCCTACACTATGATCGTAGCCTTACGCATTGGGATATTGAGGGACGGTGGGATGGAAGACAAAGATTCCTAACCCGATGTTAGCAGGTAAAAGCTAGGTACCCAGTTTCTCCGTACTACCCGACGGCAGAAACGGAGTCCTACTTACTCATGGACGTCTCCTTCCCACCCACGCTCGTCTGGACATCTGCATGGCTTTCTTTGATCAGCATCTTGACTGTTCTTACTCTTAGACAGGGCCTTTCAAAGTCTACGCAGGAAGACGACCCCGCGCTAGTGGTGGGGTTCGTCGATGTAACGATGAGTAAGATGTACATAACCCTAACTCGGATCAGCATCAGGACTCATCGAGGAAAAGTATTTCAAAGCACATTTGGTATCTACATTGCTAGATTTTCTGCCGGTAAACGTAATCTACATGGCAATAATCTAGAAGTCACAAAGCAATCGAGAACCTAAATATAAAAATGACTAGCAAACGCTTCATTGGTTGGAATAGACAATCGATTATATGGCTGCCAGCTGAAGAATGTGATGGATGCATCCTATTGTGAGGCTTAAGTTATAGAAGCATAGCTCCCTCCGACGGGACAGAGGTTCACCCTCACCGCAATGGCAACTCCAAGTGACCTTAGGTCCAGACGAGAATTTACCTACCGTATCTGTTCCATATAGCCTCTCACAACACGTATGCAAGAACTCTTACCACTCCTACGAGGTGTAGACCAAAATTACCATTACCTACATGCGAACTAACGGAGCAGAGAACCCACATTACTTTCTAAACATGTATATATATCCAAGGCCATCTATAGCGCCAATAATCACCTACCGCTCATAAATGAGGAACCTGAGCACTTTGTAATACCAGGTTGATGATGCTCAAAAACCCTTCGCCCAAGATGAAACCCTGGAATCAACACGTTAGCCGTGATGTAGGTTGAAGAGGTAGGTCATATATACGAACGGGGAGCTCACCGATGCTAAAACGATAAGGGGCGTGTCCTCCTTCCCTAGATATATCCGCCAGTACCAATTCATAATGCCCCCGATGGTCCTCGCCAGGGTAAATGATGGGACGTTGTACATGCCTGGAATAATAGAGTGGGTTAGCCGTATGCCAATCAATAATAACCAACCAGCAGATTCTCCTTACCGACAGCGACAGCAATGCCACCAGGTATATAGGCGTGCCAACGCCTCCCGACCCCCCTCGTACGCAGGACGGTGAAGAAGGCAAAGATGACGGCGGCACCGATGGCGAATTCTCTCGCCATGTACGGCAGCCCCTTTCCCGTGACCAACCTCGCCGTGAAGATCCACACGAACGCGGTCGGTACCTGGAACAGGTCACCGGGAACCTGGTAGACGGCAGTGTAAAGCCGATAGATGAACGCGCTAACGACAGCACCGGCGGTGGCGCCGATGATCTGGCCCCAGAACTGGGCCTTCGGGGCGGCGCCCAGCAGGTGGCCGGTCTTCAAGTCTTGCATCAGATCGCCCGCTTGCAGTGCGCCGGCTTCCGACACGGCACCGGCGACCAGGTTGATGAGGACGCTCGATTTGTTGGACTGCGGGATTATGAGGGCGAAGAACAGCTGTGCCAGTTTGCTGATCCCGGATACGGGGTTCAGGTCGGTCTCGCCTAGTGCCCGGACGCCCATGATGCTCAGAATCATGGCCATGAAGACGGATATGACCGTCGCGTACAGGGGAACTAAGTTACCGAACGTGATGTGGATACTGGCAATGCAGAAGAGAACCGATACGGCGAGGCCGATACTCACCACCCTACTCCCGACTAGTTGCGCCGGTGGGGCATCGTCATGATCCCATGTTCTTTTGGCAGGTGGTTGAATGTCGAAGGGGTTCCCGCGTTCGAAGGCCGGACTTGCCAACCCGTCAACATCCTCCGAGGGGCTCGTCGCAACCGAAGATCTCGGCTCGCCCTCGTCATTCCGGACAGCGACGTATCCGTGTGACGGGCGAAAGAATAACCCCTTGAGAGCCCCCTGATCAAATTGTCGCTTGACCGCTGCAAGGAAAGACGGGGCGTGTCTGACAAGAGGACGAAAGGCTAAGTAACCTAGACTAATGACAGCATCTGCCAGCATAATTGCCAACGACGTCCAAACAATCCAACCCTTACTACCGGCCTCCCAGTCATCGATCGAGCCTGGCGCCCAACCTCGAAATTTCGCAATCGGTGACAGAATGCCCCAGCCGACAACAGCCCCTAAGAGCATATGTATAGTCGTGGAAGGGCCCATGATAATGCCCTGACCAACATATGCAAGACTCGGGTTGAGAGTCCAGAGCCAAGTATCGGCTGCCACCGTACCAAAGACCGGGAGATTGCGAAGTACCGGGAAGAAATAGGTGCAGAGGGTATAGAAGCCAGATACACCGAAGGTGATTAGAAGCAGCCTGATGTTTCTCTGCCAGCCAAGTTTCTTAGAAGCCTCGATTTGCGATGGGCTATCAACTGAATGACCCCGGTCATCATCATCATCAGCATCCATTCGCATGAGCGGACGGTTCTCAAACGCCAGACTACCGAACGTCGCGGCCTTGGAGGAATCCAGAGCGCCAGCGCTTTGGATTTGTCCTTTGCCATGAAGCACATCGATAAGAACCGCCGTGCTGAAGCCGCTTGGGAACCTCAGCTGCTCTCTTATGATGACCTGACGTCGCCTGGGGGAGACTATAAGTATTCCTATGCGAGATATCTCGAGAGGTGGACGACGGCGACTCACAATGGAACAGCGAAAACAACGCCAAAGTAGCAGAGACCCAACGACCAGATGATGAGTTTCCATATACTCAGATTCACAGGGCCTTGTTCTGACGATTTCAGCAAGTACTCCATGGCTGGCAGCTAAACCCGACCAGGTAAGTCAGTTTAATCCATGGCTACACTCTCATATCACATCATCAGGGCCCACTTACCACACCAACGAAACCACATCCCAACGGCATGATGGCCATCCCGCCGGCCACAGACTGCACGAGGACGTTCTCGACGGGCGAGAAGGGGAAGGCAAGGTGTCGCGACAGAGCCTTGAAGATGCCGAAGCCCAGTAAGCTCGCGGGCATCGTCATCATGCTGACCCAGCCCGTCTGGAGACCGAAGTACATGTTGGAAAAGCAGATGACGAGGCCGACGAGCAGACCGGCGGCGACGCCGCGGACGGTGAAATGGCGGCCTTCCGGGAGGTACTTGTGGTTCTCGGCGTTCTCGGCGTTCTCCGCCAGAGACGGAGGCGACGGATCCTCGACGGATCCTCTATCGGGAGCCATGGCGCCGGGTGCGATGTTAGGAACAAGATGAGACACAGACAGTTCGTAAGCCGGTGATTAGGTACGTACTATTGGCGAGCATGACAGTACTCGCTCGCCGTCTGAGAGATGATGCCTCCTCATGGGCCATGCTAAAATGCTAAAATACTAAAAAGAACGCTCGACAGTAAATGGAGGGATGAGTCGAACAGTTAGATGAAATGGGAAGGTGGTCGGCGCGATGATTACAAAGCCGGAGATGTAACCCTGTCTCGCCGACTCCACATTCTCCTTTATCCATATTGTACATGTACTCGACGCATAATCCGACATATTATCACTGCCAAGACATAAGTACATACGTATCGTGACCTTCTTGCTTCTAAAACTACTAACTTCTGCTTCCGTTACTTAACTTGGCAAGAAATGATAGCATAACTAGTATTGACAAGAATTTCATTTCATATATAGATTGAAATCTCACTCTTGTGATCGACCTTGGTGAAAACTATAATATGTAAGTAACACGTACAATAGTCTAACCTACAGGGTACATACTTAAGGCACTCTGTAATGGGGATCTGCTTACTAGAGTTTCTTGACGATTCAGTTATCAACCTTCTAAGACATCATCAGCAGGTGCTCACAACGTAACTCTTTTTTATAGATCATTTCAAGATTTTCTATATATATATATTTATACCATCCCGTAAGCGTGAATCTCATATTCCTTATCCCATCACGACCAATACCACAACCCCCTATCTCTCCTAAACCCTCTCCCGCAACCAGCTTCCCCAAGCACGTAGGTACTGCAACCCCTCCAACAGCGTCCTCCCAACACGAGCCCCGGAAATCATCTTTTCAGACTTCATAAACAGGGTTTGTGAGATTCCCAATGCATTCTGAACGAAGAACATCGCTTCTCCCCTAACGTATACATAGTATATCCCTTGTAGTAGTGATGTTAGTGAGGCCATTCAGAGGTGACGTTATAGTAGAGCCAACGGCCTCACAAAAAGGGGGTATTTATTTCCTTTATCAATACCTAGCACGGAGAAGAATAATACGTTTAGAGTATGTTCGGAAAACATCGAAACATGCTGCTGTGTGAACAAAGCCTACCCTTTATACCTTATCCACACTCAAGACCGCCACTATGCATTTCAAACGTTTTGCTATATATGGAGTGTAAACAGGACAGTAAACTTGACTACCTAGCATCCATAGGGATCTCAGTTCGGCCGCTGCTCCAACTCGTCAAACCTTCGGTATTCGGAGCGTATCTAGCGTTCCCACATATATTCCAAAGACACATAGAAGGGGGAAGCTAGCCAGACGAAGATGTCACAAGACACGGCCTAAATTAAACTACCTGCCTAACCTACACGTATGCCGAGAATAGAAACACCCTACGCCGCACGGATGCTTCATCTAATTATTAGAGATACACGGATGAATAATAAGACCCCAAACGCGCCTCCACCACCAGTACATTACATTATAGCATCGCAGGCCCGTGATGAGGGATGAACCATGTCCGGAACGGAATAGCAGCAGAGCCCCCGAGAGCCCTCAGAACCCGAAGCTGTCCAGCAGGGAATTCGCGTCCGGCTCCTCGAAGGCGCTCGGCGGCGCCTTGCCGGCGTGGGGTCCGCCCGTCTTCATGTCGCCGGGCGCGACCGGCGAGACCGGCAGGTCCTGGATGATCAGCGAGCTGCGCCGCTTCAGCAGGTTCCTCGGGTCTATCTCGCCGCCGAGCTCGGAGATGGTCAGCGGGGTATGTCGGAGGAACTCCCAGTTGCGAACTGTGCGTGCGTGGTTAGTTAGTTAATCATCAAACGGGAAAAAGGAAAAAAAAAGGGGGGGAGATGGAGAGAGAGAAGGCCGAACGAAACGTCAGAGCACTAACCGAGATCTAGACCTAAAAGATCGCAGCCCATGCGATCATACAGCCTCGCGTTGTGGATCACGAACTCCCACTCGACCCTCGGCGTGACCTTGGACGCGCCCCGGAGCGTCTGTAGGGTCTTCTGGCGGAGCTGCGCGTACAACACGACCAAGGCCGGGTCGTCGGTCAAGAAGAGCTTGGACTTGAGGTCCGTGGAGATCGGCGTTTCCAGGAGTGTATAAACGGGAGTCTGCATGCTTATAGTCAGCTTCTTCTTATTCATTTGTTCGAGTCTGAGCTGATTATGATGATGGTAATGGACACTCACGATTAGGGCGCGGACCGCCATATCCCGCCGCTTGAGCATCCAGAAGGCCCACGAAGCTAGCCAGCGGTTGCCTTCCTCGGCGGCCAGAGCCAACACATCGTTTTCCAGTAGCTTCTTAAGGATAGGTCCGTTGTCGCCCTCGTATACCCGGGCGATGGCAATGGCGAGCTGGAGGTCCCTGACTTGGTTCAGGCAGACGTTTACAGCGTCCTGTAAGTGATCCGCGAGAAGGAAGAAGGCAGCGGCATAATCTAGACGTATGGTCAGTAATCTGCAGTTGGAAAGAGTCTGGGTTACATACGAAATCGTCGTTTGCTAAGTAAGGCGTACGCATTCTTCAATGCCGTCGTCTTCCACTTGGGGTCATCGAAGTTGTTCGCCAGAAGTCTCTGGGTTGCTGCTTGTTCTTTATGCCACGTCGCCATGCGCCACAGACCTCGAAGGACAGCCTTCTTTTTCAAAGCCAGATAGAAGAGACTGCAGTCCACCGGATCCTTGGAATCACTCTTCGTGTACTCATTGCGCGCCACCATCTCGAATTGTGCTTTCTATATATCCGTGAGATGAGAAAGAGGCAGCCGTTAAGAGTATAGAACTTACCACAGCGGTGGCATCTGTGAGCCACATAAACATGCCGCTTTCCCTCGCATTCTCCCAGAGCATAGTTCCGTGGTACTGGCGAGACACAAAGCCCGAGAGTATGTCCTGGCTGGTGGAGTGGAAGGCCCAGTTGATTTCTCTCCAAGACATCTGTATTTCGCTTGTTCTTCCCTTCCGTAATGCGTGCTGTCGGAAGAAGAGCATGAACCTTGCACCGTTCTCGTCCATCGAACGACGTTGCTTCTCTACTGCCGAGGCGCATTCAATGATATCGAGCAATTGGATCTGCTCGTGGCCAGATAGCTGTGGCAGGGCTATATTCTGGAGTTTCTCGGAGATGGATAAAGCTATATCTTCCGTGAAAGCTTCATCATTGTCATCGAAAGACAGCCGATTGACGAGATGTGAAGAATCCGTTCCGTTGGTGGTTGCAGACGTCTAGCAGGTCAGCCTATGACTCCAACAGTGGATCTTGGCCGGCTTACCGTGTCACGCATGTAGAATTCTGACGGGTCAAGACCTAAGTAATCATCAATTATATCACCCTCTACATGGAATTTCAACATGCGGTTCAGGGCTAATAGTACACGTTGAACCGCCGTGCTCTTCCCTGCCAATATACATTGGCTGAGGAACTGCGGATGGAAGACTGGTAATGGGCCATTCAACTGCTGAACGACATCGAACAGATCCCGAGTCCCATCCTTGCGGTACGGCATTCGAATGCTCGCGACCAGTCTGTCAGTCGCCTCCAACATCCGGTCGTAGAGGAACAGCTGATTGCCCGCGCCAATGACGATGTTTCCA
Organism: Xylariaceae sp. FL0662B; assembly: GCA_022376535.1. Classification (NCBI taxonomy): domain Eukaryota; kingdom Fungi; phylum Ascomycota; class Sordariomycetes; order Xylariales; family Xylariaceae; species Xylariaceae sp. FL0662B. Next base: position 223,918 of record JAJJKD010000047.1, read on the forward strand.
TCGCCTAGCCAAGTAGAATCCCCAATGGGATGAGGTGTGAAATCTCGTATGCTGATCTCTCGAATTGGCGCCCAAGCAGGACCTTTATTTAAGTAATCAAAACGCATCTGCGCGAGGAGGACGATGCGATACGGGAACCCAACGGCCAAGATCGACTGAGTGTCTGGCGTGGACGTCCAGTCGAGATCCTGCACCGTATTATGATTTTCAAAGTCCTCTCCGAATTCCAAACGAGCGCCTCGGATGTCCCAGATTGTCACTTCTGATCGGTTCGTGTTTACAAGGGCTGCTTTCTTCATTGTGCTACCGCTGACCAGCGCAGGCTCTGTTACGCCTGTCTCCATCGAAGACGTTGAAAGCCACTCGACTTGGTTTCGTTGTGGGTCAACTCGAGCGGTCCAGAATTCGACACGGCCGCCGTGAGTATATGATATTGCAACATCGCGGGCAAAAACGTCCAGGAAACCGGTTACGACGGGCGTTGAACCCGCAGGGTCAACTGGAAGGACATATGCGAGGTCCCCGGCTTCGTCTAGTTTGAACCTGCAAAACTCTCTAAGATATCTTCCGTGACCATTCACTTGAGACCAAGTGCCGGATGCATTTGGTAACGGCAATTGAAGCTCCCAGACGACCCCTCTGCGTTCCGATGTGATGGTTGCAATGTGAGCGACGGACTCAAGATCAGCCCGTAGACGAGGGAGCACGAGGACGCAAAGAGGTTTTCCGGGGACGTCATATTTGCAATCCGCCAGCAATTGGTGATTTGCGGTAGTACAATCCCATAACGATATACTGTCATGGTGTAGGAAAACGACGAATCTGCCACCCCTGAGCAGGCATATTCGGTGAATGTGTCTATCTTCTGGAATGACGTTATGTCGCAACAGCTTCGTCTGTCGTGCATTAGCTGTATGATTCCATATAATGGCCTCCCCTAGTTCATTCCTAGACACGATGGCGCGCCCGCTATAATTTCGTACTATCTTCTTAATCGAGGCAGAGTGACCAGACCAGGTGGCTCGAGGAACCAGTCGATTTGTCCGAGGCGTGGGATCAAGGAGGTCTGCAATATTGCTTTCAAACAGCTCGACCCTTCCGTCAAAATGATGAAACAGGACGTGTAAATTGCTCGTATTCTTATTACAATAGGCGATAATCTCGACATGGGGCACTCTCGTCGACGATTTAACAAATTCGAAGTCTCTTGACTTGACATATGCTACGTTGTCCACATTGTTGGCCTTTGCTTTCCTGCCTACCACCTCCAAGGCCCAAGCTGACATGCTTCCGCGGCCATCAAAGATGACACATATTTCCGTGTCTCTATTTGCGATGGAGAGGAGGTACTGAAGGGCGACGTCCTCCTTCTCTTCGACGTCGCCTCTTTCTTGGACAACCCTTTCCGTAGCATGTGCGAGGTCTCGTTGGCCGATGATGAAGGCCCACCTGAGGAAGTTTGTCCCGGTTTCCCCGTCTTTCTGTATCGCTGCATCGATATCTAACTTTCCCCAAAGACTGAACAGTTGGCAACCGGGACCGTCTGTGCCGGTCCACACGCGCATGACATTGTCGGTGCAAAACGTATAGAGCACGTTGTCGATCGTTTGATCAACGTGAAAAGGCTTTCGCCACTGTATACTCGTGATAGCATGTGGATGTACTAGGTAGCTAAAGTCGAAAAGGACTTGGCTGGAACTGAAGGTGAGTCTACGCCACACTTTTACCAACCGATCGCGATATCCAATAGATGCAATGTAGGAGGAGTCGTAGGAGAGATTTGCTGCTTTTACTGGGCTTGATAGTGCCTGCTGCCAATGGCATAAGGGAGGCGTCGAAGTCGTGTCGTAAAGCCAAAGGGACGATCGGCCTATAAGGAGTTCTTCCGAGTTTCCCCATGAGAGTGTCACGGGTGTCGAGCCTTGGTCGACCTCGAAGGAGGCTTGTAAAGCCCACTATTTTCGATTAGCCAAGTTCAGTTGATAGCTAGACCTTGAATTCGGGGTTAGACAACCTTCAGCGAGTCATCGCCATGTCCTAGAGGCCGGTAGATTCTAACGGTCGAGTCCGTACATGCTGCTATCTTCCCCGAGGACTCGTCGAAGGAGACAGCCTCTAGCCTCCGTTCATCGTTATCGTATATAGTCTGGTGGATGGTACCGGGATCGGACAGGATGGCGAGCGCATTGCCAGTGATATATACGACGATGCGCCTGCCGTCCCAATATCCGGTTGACACAGCCTGAAGCCTAGCTTCCGGCTGGCCTGGAAGGACAGCCTTCATACTATTGTCGCAAGCCGTTCAAAAATGACATTTCCAGAGGAACTTAAGGGTTGTGAGGCGTCGATAGTCGTATGTTAAAGGAGAGTCGCGAGGCAAAAGTTGCGACACCAAAGATCGGATTCCAGGAGCTCGCTTGGATGGAATCAACGGAAAGGGTCCAAGAACTCGGGCACGTTGTCGATAGCTTTGTATCTGTAATCAGATGTAATCCCGTTTCACGATGTAGGACAGTACGTAGTACTAGACTTAGGCGCTGGATGATCCCGATGGTAACGAATCGGTCAAGATAGCATTATTTCGCAGCTCTAATAGCAACGAAGGTAAGTAGGTAAACGACAGGGTTTAACGTACAGTACATATGTAGCAGGGTAGCTCTTGTGGTCAGATGTTTCGCCGCGCAGCCGCGACATGCGTTCGCGTTGGCCTATCGCTGCAAGATGACGTGGGGCAGCCTGCGGGATCCCAGCACACTAAAATCCCAGGCGCAGCTCCCTACACATCTGTACCATACACATCTGTACCAGATTCAACAGACAACAGACTACAAGCGTCAAATCTAAGTGCGTAGGTACTCTGTAAGAAGATACGACCTGCCCAGTATATCTGTTGAACTTTTTCTAAACAAACCTGAACTTCGATCGAGCAATTTAACTATGTACCTTGGGTATCTTCGTGGCTTTCCAAACTAAATAAACGACCATGGGGGGTATCTATTGCTTATAACAAAAAACCAAGAACGCCCCAAGAGATGCTTGTCAACCAATAATCATTGCGCCCACGACACCCTGAGATTCTTCCCGGAGCGCGCAGAGCGACTAGTTCTCCCCCCGAGGACGGACCCCCTCATGGCGGACTCGCTCGCCCGCCAAAGACCCCGGCTAGGCACAGGCGCCAGCGGGGTCGTCGTCTCCCTTCTACCTAAAGGTCCTAGTAAGATCTGTGGTCTCCCGGGAGTCGGAGCGTAAGCCTCGTCTTCAACATTATCGTTCTTGTTTGTCGCCGCTCTCCAATTATTGAACAATCCCCGAACTTGGCGTTGTGATGCTTGGTGCTGTGCGTCTTCCACTACCCGGCCAACACTCTTATAGCTTCCATCCGGAAGCTCGACTGGAACGAGCTTGTCTGCTGTTCGCCCATACCACCCTTCGAAGCCGCTCCGCAACAGCCTCCTTTCCTTCTTGTCCAGGGCGTTCGCAACCATCAGTGGTCGGTTTGGCAACTGGAGGGTAGCCAGATTCCAGTTTTTCAGAGCTCGTGTTGCTATTTTTGTTTCCCAGCGTTCTTCTGCTTCCGCCTGCAATTCTTCCTTATATTCTAAAGCTTCCCGCCATTGTCTCAAGACTTTTTCCTTGACCATCGCATCCCTCATAGAATCCATCTCCTTCAGCTGCCCTGCCCTGCCACGCCATGTCTCTAAGGCCTCTGCGGTTTGTGTCCATTCTCGATTCGAGATAACATCTTCCAAGTTCGCATTCATCACCTCGTAACGTTCAAAGCTTGGCTGTAGATTCTCCCGCCATTGCGCGATGCAACGTTGTCCCATGCTTTTCTTCACAATGCGACGAGTTTCTAAATGTGCCTCCTTCAACCTCTGCTTGCGCTTCTGTTTGGCAAGACTCTGCCATGTTAATATGGTCCCCCGAGTTCTGTAATAGTAATCGGCCCGCTCAGCATAACGGGCGAGGACATTCTCTTGCAGTTCAACGGCCTGTTCCGTCTGATTTCTCCATACAGGGAGCGCCCTTGTAACCTTACGATAGTATTCGGCTCGGTCAGCGTAGAGTTCGAGGATTCCTTGCTTCTGAACAGCTTGCTCTGAATTATGCCGCCAGATAGGCAGCGCCTTTGAAATTCCGTAGTAAAAATCGGCTCGTATAGCATACTGCTCAAATTGGCCATGCCGCTGAGCTACTTCTTGGGTCTCATGTCTCCATATGGGTAGCGCTTTTGCGGCCCTATTATGATAACTCGCTCGTTCCGCGCTGTGCTGAAGAGACTGTTCCTCTTGAGCGGCCTGTTCTGCATGATAGCGCCATTCAGGAATGGCTTGCAGAAGCCGTTGTTCCTGTTGATCTGCTTCGAACTCTTTTACTTTACTAAGGTTTTCTGCGGTGTACTCTTCCCAGGCTTCAAAATACCGCATTCGGAGAATATGTCTCCGCGCTAATAATGTCTTTTCGTCCATCTCATCGGCTGAATCGTCAGATTTCTCTTGAGAGGAGACTATGTGCCCGGCAGAGTCCTTTGCGCCAGCCGTTCCAGTAGCAGTGTCAACCCCAGCGGTAGTTAGGACAGGAGGATGAAGAGTACTCGATCCAACATTATCGCCAATGGCAGCGGCCTTGGGCGCATCATCGGATTCCACGAGACCGTCGGAGGGCGCGACCGCAAAGTGAACACTACGAGCATCATCCATCCGATTATTTTCCACTGGACGACGGCGGATGCCAAAAGCCTTGGCCTTTAAGCTCATCTCGTAAATCTTGGCAGCCATCTGAGCCCTTTCTGATTCCTCCTCCAATCGGTTGGACCATGTAGTAAAAGCACGCGAAAGCATAAGGAACTTGTGAGCCTTCGCTGCTACGCGTTCGAGTGGATCAACGGGCTCTTCCACGGTCTTTTGTAGTTGACGAACTTTCTCTTTGGCACATTGTCGCCAATCCCTGAGTGCGGTCTTGAGAAGAGAGATTTCATGTGTCCTAATAGCAATTCCCTCAATACGCTTTGAGTATACATTAGGTGGAAGGTCCCACAGTGGTGTCTCCTCAGCCCTAGCTGCGGTTTCTCTCCATGATTCGAATTTGGCTTCGGCGTCTTCCTCCAAGTCGGCTTGACGAGCGGCATCGAACTGGTCGCAAAGATCGCTGATGTACATAGATTTCTGCTGCCATTGCCGAAGCGCTGCCACAGCCGAGAACTTGTTATGGTGCTTCTCACGAAACGCGATCGCACTGTTTTCGAGTTGTTGCTCGATCCTTGAGAGGTTTGCTGGGTTTTCTCCATCAAGCAAGTCACGATCCCTGAAGTAACGATGGTGGTAATCCCTTGGAATAGTGTTACCGCCATTTACACCATTGATGTCGAAATAGCTATCCTCACCATACTCGTCATTGGCAAACTCCCCATACATAGGCATATTCCTAAAATGGCGATCCCCTTGACCATCAGGGTTTGATAAATTGTCGGAGGCGTATGCGAAATTGGCAGTATCGCTTCCGGCAACCCGGGGGTTATCCCATTGAACGGTAATATCCATCCGGGACATAACAATCCTGAACTTCTCCCAAAGAGAATCAACATTCTTAACCCCTCCCACTTTAAAGACGAGCTTGCTGATATGCTGATCATCGTCGGGATCGATACCATACTCCGGTAGTATCTCATCGTAGGCCTTGAATAAAGCATGGGTCGGTAGACGTGAAGACGGGGTAAGTTCGGCCAAGATCTGATCAGCCAGTTGGACAATTTCATATAGGATTCTTATATCTGGATGAGCAAGTTAGTTAAATTTGGTGAGTTGTTAGCAGGGGGCCAGAAAACGGACGGTCATCTGTATACTCGTCCTGATTCGAACCCGGAGCATAAGGCTCGTAATCTGAAGCCATCTCGCTATACTGGGCAGAATCCCGGGAGGAAATTACATCGGAAAACTCGGAGGAAGAGACCGAAGGCCTGTGGTTAAGTAAAGGAGCCATGGTAGAGCAGTAACAAAGTCCCAATGATTGTAATCCAGAGCATGGTCTTGGGTGGGCTGCCCTGTTGTTTAGATGGAAGGGTTGATGCGAGCACTAGTCGCGAGTCGATTGAAAGGCGAGAACCATAATGTAACCAGCAATTGATTGATTGAAACCAGTTTATTGTTCAAAACACTCAGCGTATGATAGCAGGGAATTGTGTGCAGAAGGTGAGTTGCGACTTGGGTGATGAGGCGATCGCGTCGCGTGTTGGAGCTTCATCGAAATCCAATTGACTTTGGCAATTTGGATGTCCATTATATTTTAGTGGGAACCATTGTACTTTGTACATACATACATCATGAAACCACCCGTGAGGCTCAGCAATGCTGGGCATTACTTTAGCGAGTCTATCACGCTATCAGTTATAGTGCTAAGAACAGCCAACAGTGTCTAATTGGCCCCATATTCCGTACTTCATTCCAGGCTTGACTACCAGACATCAGTCAATGGTCAGATTATGTACAACTAACTGAATTTTTTATTCCTTGAGGCCTTCGGACATGATATACCTAGTTTACTTTTGACATTTAAGATCAATGAAAGATCGAAAACCAGAAGGATTCTTAAGTATATATAATGCCACCACGACAAACCCGACCAATTCAGAAATTCGCTTCTGCAGTCTCACAATGCTCTGCTGAGGTATGCGTTCCCCCTACATGAACAAGACCGAGGCTTATTCTTGATTATAGGCAGCAGTATATGGAAAATGTATTGTCGCAGATTATAATTCAGTCCACAAGGACAAATGCGTCAATGAGTTTCTCAAGTTGAAAGACTGCTACTTGGTCAGTATCATCCGTCACTTGAGTGTGCTGGGAAGTTTATATGAGCTCACACAGTACAATAGAAAGCGGCGAAACGGACACGATGACATGTCTCATCGGTTAGGCGCAATGAATTCCACTGACGGTCTTACGATGACGTGGTTTATTGGGATGAAGTGCTAAGGAAAGATGTTAATCCCATTATCTCAGCAGACTTGGCGTTACCCAAGTATAAGTCTTCCTATAGGTTAGACAAATAGACAAAGGAAGCGAGCGCTCAGGTGTCTAGGTCATCAACAAAAGTAAATACCATCGATTCTCTCCCAGTTCAGTCTTCTCCCCATTATAGCCATTCATCAGCAAATTCTAGGGTGTCTTTCACAGTAGAGGCATGAAAAGGCAACGGTAAGTGAGAACCTTATTAAGAATAGATATATCCATACTGGCACTTAGACAGTTCAGCATATGTTCCGTAGCATAAGATATCACTAGCACAAATTATGAACAAATACGACCTTGTAGTCTGTTTGGCAAGTATTGATCCTATGCTCTCATTCAATGACAGCCAACACCTACTGACACCTTTCTTTGGGAGTTGAGCCAGCTGAGTTCTAAATGTGCCGAGGCTGGGGTAGCATAACACATACAGGATCTTAGGTCTCTGGATACTTGTAATTCATCTTATCCTACTGTCTTATCCTGTCTATTTAGTTACTTTTTAAGAGTACGTAAGGTATGAAGCTTCGGTACATGTAAGTTGTAACGAGTCTTGTGTGATGCGGCAACCAACCAGTTGGCTTTGGTGGGGTTCATTGGTTCCGAGAAGAGAAGCTGCTACCGTATGCTAGCCTTGTATCACGCCAGCAATCCTGATACTACGTAGTAGTCCTCGCTAAGGGGGTACAGCTACAGGGGTCTTTAGCGCCTGAGCTTTGGTGAGTTGCCCCGTAAATAAACATTCCGGTCCCCAGATTTATGATAAATAGCAACCACCACATGGCGCCCAAGGGCAGCAGCACCACCGATCCCTTATCCGCTTGCCCCCCTTCGCATTGCAACCTTCTTTCTGGGTATCGACTCTGAACATAGCTTGACTATCCCGATAGGCATACGAGACCAAGGAGATGGCTTTTTTGGTCTAATTGCATCCTCTTTGACGACTGGGAACTTCTAGCTCACGAGCGTTCACATGCCGTCATCATTCAAAAGCTGTTAGGACCTAATCACACCGTCTATTCTTTACATGTCACCAGATCGACACTTTCGATGCGCCGGTCGGGTAGTTGATCGCAAACATGTCATTTCTGTTTGGACGGGGCAGAACTAGGACCAATACGCTTGATCTTTCCAAGCAAGCCAGGGATCATGTTCTCAAGCTTGACGTAGGGGGACCTACAAAGGCGAGTCCATCTATCTGTATTCGGCCAAACTTAATATGTTATATGCTAACTATCTTAGCGCAGGCTGAAGAACTAGCCAAGGTTCTTACCCAAATGAAGCTTATACTCCAAGGAACACCAGGTATTTATTCCAATTAGCCTCCCAGCGACGGGCGGTAGTGTGCTGTTGTTATTTCTATGCGCAGACGTATGAGTCTCTTCCAATACTAAATGCGTAAACCGCAGAATCCGAAAGCACTCCTGAGCAGGTATATCAGCTAGTTACCGGATTGATAGAAGAAGATCTTCTGCTTTTGCTTGCGCAGAATCTGCATCGCCTTCCTTTCGAATCTCGAAAAGATACCCAAGTCATATTCTCCTATGTATTTCGATTCCGGCCTCCGACGGCGTCGCCAAAAACCGACCCGGTTGCGTTGAGTTACGTGGTAAATAACAAACCGCAAGTTCTACTCGAACTATGTCGGGGTTATGATCACAAAGAGAGCGCGACGCCGGCTGGAACTGTCCTACGGGAGGTCTTGAAAAGCGAGGCGGCCGCTGCCATCATACTGTACGACGATGGTGAGAAGCCGGGGTCGAGTCTGACGGGTGTGACCGCAATTGAGAGAGAGCGACCACAAAGTGGCAGCGGCGTCTTCTGGCGGTTCTTCGATTGGATTGATAAGAGCTCCTTTGAAGTGGCCGCAGATGCATTCACTACGTTCAGGGTGAGCCTCAGCTACTCTCCTTAAATAGTCCACGCGGGTTGCTCATAGTATGCTTCGCTCTAGGAACTCCTAACGAGACACAAAGAGCTTGTGCCGCGATATCTCGCGGTAAACTTCGAGCTCTTCTTCGATAAATACAATAACATTCTAGTACAGTCGAACAGCTACGTTACGAAACGGCAGTCCATCAAGTTGCTCGGTGAGATATTACTGGACCGCTCCAACTATAATGTCATGACAGCCTACGTGGACCGAGGCGAGCATCTCAAGATCTGCATGAATCTTCTGCGCAGTGATCGCAAGATGGTGCAGTACGAGGGCTTCCACGTCTTCAAAGTCTTCGTCGCCAACCCCCACAAGTCGATCGCGGTACAGAAGATCTTGCTTATGAATCGAGATAAGCTTCTAAACTTTCTATCGCACTTTCTGGAGGACCGCACCGACGACGAGCAGTTCATCGACGAGCGAGATTTCCTTATAAAGCAGATCAGGAACATGCCGCCGAACCCAGTTCCGCCGACTCGCCAAATGCCCCAGGCGGTACAATAAGATAGAGGCCTGCGACCGGGATGAGAGGGACGTGGTAACGTTGATAAACATCTAAACTATTCAGTTTTAAAAGGCATGAGAAAGGGGGGATGTCAGTAGACATACGAGATAGCAGCATTGCAAGGTAACGTGCATGTAGTTAGGCGTTCAGGGTATGACAGGAGAGATAGGGGCTGCTTCGAACGATGGAACTAGATACATTGACTCTGTCATGTTTGCAGGCTTATGTCTGCTTCACTGCAGTTGCGAGCAACTATAGTAGACAGTAACGGTGTCTTTCTTTCTAAGAGAGAGAGGGCTTCGATCAGTTCAATCGGATGAATGTCATTCAAAATCACTCTAAACCCTATCATCCTGTCTCAAAGTATAAACCGTCTTAAGTTCTTACAAATCTAGACTGGACGAAACTGGCTACATACTCGCACTGCTAAGTCGCCGCTAACTAAAAAAACGAAAGGTTCAGGAAACTTATCAACAGTGGTGCCAATTCTAGGTCATTATAGGCTTACTAAACTATCCTAAGACAACTCCTAAAGCCTTCACTCATCCATAAAATTCTCTACCCCTTATCCCTTTCTAACCACTATAAGTAGAGTAAGAGAGGAAGTATCTATATATGGTATTAGATAAGATGAATAGGTGCATAAAATATAAACGTGACTACATGTAAGGTATGAGTTCACACATACACTTAACAACCGTATACAACAACAAATACCGAAACCTTAATTTTATGACATTATTCATCACATATACCTAAGCACGTATCAAAACGGGTGTCAATTTCGTTCACTACGATGAACAACGCCACCCGCTAAACCCAACACAAACCACTGACTAGGTCCCTCGCTCACCCACCTACTCCCTCCCCCCTTAGTTACTTACTTAGCCATCCACGCCGCAAACTCCCCCTTAAACTCCTCGCGCCAGCGACTTAGCGGCGGCCGCCCCTTAACCGCATCGTCCGCCGTCCAGAGCATGCGCCGGCGGTCCATGTCCTCCGAGACGTCATTGTCCGGACACAGGACCCAGAACTGGCCCTCGCGCATCTTCCCCTCGAGGAAGTCGACGACCTGCGCCGGCTCCCACGCCGCCGCCGGCTTCGTCCCACCGCCCGCACCGCCCGCGAGCGGCGTCCAGGTCCACCCCGGCACAAGCACTACAACATCCAGAGTTAGTAACTGTTATTTTGGGGTGGTTGTGGAGCCTCTCAAGCCTGTTTCGGGAGCAATGTGTTCGCACAAATTCCCGGTTTGACGATATGTACTCATGAAATGGTAATAGAAAGGGCAACCAAAAAAAAAAAAAACTATGGAATTTACTCACGGTGGACGGTGAGGCGCTCGCGCTCGTGCCGCAGGTCGTAGCTGAGGTGCTCGGCGATGGCGCGGACACCCGCCTTGCTGGCGTTGTAGCCCGGGTTGCCCGGCGGGTTCGTGATGCCCTGCTTGGAGCCCGTGATGACGATGGCGGCGTGGGTGTTTTTCTCCGGGTTCCGGACCACGGGCAGCAGCGTCGTGATGCCGTGGATCACGCCCAGCAGGTTCGTGTTGATGGTCTCGATGAAGGCTGTTGATGACGAGGGGTCGTTGAAGGAGGTTTTGCGCCCGATGCCCGCGTTGAGCGCGAGGAGGTTCAGTTGGCCTGCGCGGTGGAGCGATGAGGGATGCGTGTTAGCGAGAGAGCGCTGGGGTGGTGAGGGGAGTGGTGATGTATGGGTATATGGTTAAGACGTTCATATGAGATGTATATAATATATACAAGACAGTGATTTACGGGCCATAGGTAGAGCGTAATACGAGAATGAAGAAAAGGGGGAGAAAACCAGCTGATACAAGGGATGAAGTAAGATGAGAAGAGAAGAGAAGAGACAAGACAACCCAAACTAACCTCCAAACTCCTCCCCAACCCTAGCCTTAACCCTCTCCCAGTCCTCGAGCTTGCCCACATCGACCTGGATCGTGCTGGCGCCCTGCCCGAGGCTCTCGCGCGCCGCGTCCAGGTTCCCGGAGTCCCAGTCGGCGACGAGCACCCTCATGCCGTAGCCGACGCACTTCCGGGCTAGGGCGAGGCCGATGCCCGACGCGCCGCCCGTGATGAGGGCCGTGTTGGCCCGCTCGAAGATTTCCGTCATTTTCTTGTCTTTTGCGCTTGCTTATTTAGACTAATGGCCGCGCTGTTAACCTTGAGTGTTGTCCGCGTGTATGAGGGAGGTACTCTATAGCTTCAATCACAATTATAAATATGAATGAAAGACTCTATGGGTGGTTATATAGATGGGACTTCTAATACATAGACTTCAAAGATGTTTCGGCGTTAAGACGTTAGGCCCGATGTCTGCTTTCAATGACGTACAAGTTGCATAGGAGAACTGGAGATTCTAACCTACATATACCTAAACACTCCCGAGGTTAATATGGCCCAACGCAAAACATACATAACGGTGCCGTCAGGAATCATATCGGAATTCTTAGCTAGAGGGAGCGGTTATGCAAAACTTTCGTGGTCTATGGATATCAATAGAACTAGCACAGATATATTTTAGTAGGTTGGTCCCCTTTTCAATCAAAGGTGATCGGGCAACCAGGTAACATCATGTTTCGGATATAACCATCGCGCCGTACGCCAGTGCCCGGCTGCTAATCACTTGGACATTCCCGTCCTGTTATCCCAGACTCCGAGCCCTCTTACCCAACCCACTAGCGTTGCGGTTGTGATAGTTGCTTAGACAGTAACACAGTGACGCTTTCACGGGCGTTGACGGTAGACCAGACACTATCTTTGCCTCCCTTTCTCCACTCGTCTCCAGAAGCATCCTCGCCTCCGCCTCTCATCGCCTCGCCCATGATCACCTCCAGATCACGGTTCTGAGAGCTCAGCCAATTCCTTACGAAAGTGGCGGGGTCCTCGCTCAAAGACGTCAAGAAGGCATGTTTCGCCTTGGACACGTGGATAGCCTGTACGAGAATCGCTAGCTGGTCATCTAGCGACGCGACCTCCTTCAACATATTCGCATAACCGGCGTTGTTTAGGAATGAAACCATCTTCTCGCGCAACGGGTCGTCGACAGCAACGCGGACATCATAGACGGTAGGTTGAGGATCTTTGTGGAACTCCTCGTCAAGCCTGATGGTGTAGGGAAGCTTGACCGGCGGTAGAGGCTGCAAATGGGGTGTGATATAGTCATGTAATTGGGGAATCGAGCCCGACTCGATACCGAAAGCCTAGAGAAGCGGTCAGACAGATCTTCACATAATTCAACGCAGTCACCACCTACCCTTCTTAAGAGATCATCACACCGGAATGTGCGCTTATCTTCATCTTCTTGGAGACCCATTAGCTTGATATATTCCCAAATACCCATGACAATGTCCTGTCGTGTAGCCTCGGACATGTCAACAACGTCTTCCAGCTCCGGGCTAATGGCATAACGTTCAGGCTCCTCATGCCTGAAGAGGTTGATGGTAATATTCAGATTCTCATCCCCACTCCGCTTAAATGTCAACTCGTCGAAGTCGGCGGCGGCAGGGAGATTAGTTGAGACACCGGCACGCTCTGGCTTTTTCCATTCAACGCTCTGGTCAACGCCTTTCTGGTTTCTGGGGAAGTCCACGCTCAAGGCTTTGAAGAAATGGGAGAATCTGTACTTTGGGGCCTTGGGTGCCTTCGATTTCGCATCGGCTGGATCGTCTTCATCCATGCGGTCAGCATCGTCAGGTTTACTCTTGCTCTCCTCGCTATCATCGTCCTTGTCGAGATCATCGTCGTCATCCAATAATCGACCTTCTATCTTGACGCGGTATGTCGGCTCCAAGTTTGAGCTGAAGTCGAAGGTATCAACGTTGAGACCATTTCCTTGCCAGACCTGGTCTTCCGCCGTATTGGTGATCCAGATTCGAAGCGTCTTCCACCGCTAGATCGCCTCCGGTTAGCACGGAAAGCCTTCGGTACACAGGCAAGACGTGAATCCTACCTTGACACTGCGATTCACCGAGTCGACGATGTCAAGACGTTTCCTTGTCATGGTTGCATCGAGTCTCCTTTCGAAGTCCCTCAGATCCCTGTATCTCGTAGCCACATCGCCGATGGTACATTGGTCGATATTATCGGGAAGATTCTTGTCAGTCGGCTTCCGGCTCCGACGCTTAGCCATCTCGACCTGCATGGCAGCTGCCTGTTGCTGCTGGGCAATCTGCGCCTGGGTCAAGGGGACTTGGTGATGAGGACCGGACGACATCATGGGACCTGCATGACCATATAGATAAGCCTGAGAACAGAAAAATCAAGTGTTGCGGTGCTGCGGGAGGGGGCCAAGTGGGCAATTAGCAATGAGCAATGGGCACAGACGGGCTCGGCACGACACGACACGACACGACACGAGACACAAAAGGAGAAGTGGAATACCGTTGAACGGCGGATGGGTATGGATTGGCAATGACTAGCAATGGCTAATGATCAGTGGAGCCACATGTGTGGGGTTGTTGCTGGATCGCCAACAATTACGGAGTAAAACACGACATCAAAGCAATATCCTCTGTACATACCGATGCCTCCTCGTCGCTGGCCGGCCGAGTGGGGGGTACGCTGCGGTACCTGTTGCTGCGGGTAGGGGCGGTAGCCGGGCTGCATCTTGCCTGGTGTTGCGCGCCGCGTCTTGTTTTATTTAGATTTTTTTTTTTTTTTTGATTTTTAGATCCTTATTTTTTTCTTGTCCTTTCTTTGTGAGACTCCCCTCCCCTGGAACAGTGGATAGGTAGGTAGCGGGTGGTGGGTGGTGGGTGGATGGTGGATAGCGGGCAGTGGACCTGGCCTATGTAAGTACGTGCGACGATGGATGTGATCGCTATTCCATAGGTAGCATGGACGGGGAGGGAGGGGTTGTCTTGGCCCGGTTTATTCTATCAGAAATTTGGTCAAAGTCGTCGAAGGAGCGCGTCTGCCTCGTCACGATATGACTTTAAATGATTGGGGGAAGTTTGACGGCACTTGGCTCAATGGAAAAGGTCCTGTCCAGCAGAATGTAGCAAGTGTAGGTCCAACCTCTGCAAGCCGTGGCTGAAGTGGCTAGTTATACGTAGGCCAGCCCCTACGCCGCATTATTAGATAATCTAGTAGCTTACCTAATATTCCATTAGACATCACCTCAACCAAGTATACGCACTCACATAACGAGGTAGTAAGCACAACGACGTATATCATTCTTACTTCAAATTTACTCAGGTACTATAGGTTACGGATGTAGGTACTTGACAAGTGATTTTTTTTCTTTTGCCATTATTAGATTTCGTCATTTGGGGCGTACGGGGTCTCGGAATTTATGAGATTAGCTACCAAAAACACCCGTAGCTTATTATCACTAGCGCTCGTTTGGCTGTGCTTGGAACAAGTCCAATAGAACGTGAGCACTGACTCGTGTACAGATGCACGGCACTCGACAGCGATTCCGGTTTCAATGATGCTACTGCTATCTAGGTTATATTTGTATAAGTAGGCAACTTGGAATACATACTCCTACTATGTGTGACTCGACATTAGTTGGTAGATTCATCCTAATCTGGGTGCCTGGGGATAAGACTTCCTCACATGTACACAAGGTCTATAACCACGATAGCGCCATTAAGCCAAGTGTTAATTCTCTGCACTTAGCTGTCTCTTACATACTGCACCTCATCTGCTCCGTATGTAGTATTGAGTTTTCTTGAGCCACTGATTCTTCCTTCGCCTTCGCTATCAACACTGACCGCTCAGCTCCTCGCTATCAACATAAAAGCACCTTCGAGTTGAACCACTAAGCCACCAATTGTGGCGAACCTTCTTGGCCTCTTTTCCCCCACTCCCATGATCCAAGGCTGTGAGATGTAGTGTAGTATTATATTAGGGAGTGCGATGTAGGGTTGTGCGCGGTGTAATCCTTCTAATTCATCTAGAGTGTGATGCCATATGCTTCAACAAAAAAGAGCAGGGTGGTAATAGGTAAACTCGACGAAAATGTATGTGTTCTCATGTCATGTCATGATTTGGTTCACCTTCAAATATCATCAAAAGCTACCTAAGCCTACGCCTCGCTAGAACATGCCGTATATGGAAAATCAAGCCGGGTTGGTCCTAGTGAACCGCAAGACGTGTGTAGTCCGATTGCTGGATACGAGACAAGTTTCCAAGTTGTCGGTGTGAGGATTCCTCAGAAAGCCGAACCCAGTCCCTGCTTGGATTGTCGTTTGCTAAATCGATTGCGTTTTGTACTCGTTGTGTCCTCTAGGCTTGCTTGGCTCTTACTGATATGGTTACGATGAGATCTGTCATTAATGTTGTAACTCTCTGGACCAAAAGTACTCGCCGGGCTAGAGGACGACATTTCTCCGAATCCGTTGTCGCTAGCGTATGAACCGGAGCGGTTGAGAGAGAGGGCGACATCTCTGGCTTGCTGTAGACATTCGAGCCAATCATCCGCATTGGGTCGGGGCGGATCAAGTGAAGAAGGAGGTTTGGGGTCTTCAAAGGTATAGTGAACACCACCCTAAAACCTATGAGAAAAACACAACTTGAATATCATGGGGCGGACTTACTGAATCGACACACCAAACGGTCTGTCCCTTGGCATCAACCTGAGTCCGCCAGGAGCAATCGGGTGCCAGAAGTGAGATCTCTTGTTTTGCTTTCTTCTCTTCGCCACCCGCTGGTGCTAAGACAATTCTCCCACTAGTTGTGATCATGACTAATCTCTGCCTCTTCTTAGTTGTGCTGCCGCCAAAGAAACGAGAGAACTTCCTATGGCCCTCGTCACCTTTATTGTACGGACTGTTTGGGATGGGCGCAGACAAGACCATAAGATCGCCAAGCCTTAGAATTCTCTCGTTTGTCTTTGTCAGCACCGGAGACCACTCAATGTCCAGTTGGGATGGCGGAGGGATATCTGTAATGATCCGACCCGGTGATCTAGTGGAGCCATTCATCCCGTTCCCGGTTGTGGGAGGTCTAGATGATGAATTAGAGGGCTGGTTGTTGGGCATTCCATTTAACTGGATGATCTTAGGCTCCGGAGCTGGCGGTACATATGGGCGTAATCGAGGCGCCTTCGTTCTCCACAAACCCTTACCGAACTGTTGGCCGGCGAAAAATTCATGGTTTTTTATATGCTCGATGGTAAGCCTCCTTGCAGGGTCGAGGACTAAACACCGCTCAACCAAGTCCTGTGCAGCCGGCGGAAATCCGGCGGGGAACTCGTACTCGAGATTAACAATTTTCTGGAAGGTCAGATACTCGGAACCAGCCTTAAAAGGCGGCCGGCCCGCGAGGAGTTGATAGATGATGCATCCAAAAGCCCATAAGTCGCTGGCCTTGCACGCGTTCTTGTTGGTAAGAAGTTCGGGGCTGACATACTCGGCCGTGCCCACGAAAGATGCTGCCCGATTGTCGTCCAGATCTTTACTCCTAGAGCTCGTCCCCGTGTCTTCAAGCCTGGGCGGCGCCTGGGGCGCTCTCGGGTCCGTCAACAGTCTGGCGGTTCCAAAATCGGTGATCTTGACATGCAGCTGATCGTCTAGAAGAACATTCTCCGGCTTCAGATCTCGGTGTATGACTCCACGTGAATGCATGTACTCAATAGCATCCAGGATCTGGGCCCCAAAGAACCTTGTGCATTCTACATCGAATGTACCCGTCTTCTTCAAAATGCCCAAGAGCTCACCGCCTGTGCAGAGATCCAAGACATAATAGAGCGACGTCTCGTCCTGGAAGGTATAGTAAAGTCGAACGATGCCGGGGTGTTCCGTAAGGCGGTTGAGCGTGTCCTTTTCGATATTGACATATTTGATTTTTCTTTCCCTTATGATGTGCTTCTTCTCGAGCACTTTAACAGCGTACTCCTTCAATGTCTGCCGATCTGTAGCAAGATATACAGTGCTGTATGACCCTTCTCCCAGAATCCGACCAAAAGAGAAATCGCGGACACCCTTTTTCACCGACCTCATGATGGTTTTTCCATTCGCGTCTACTTCCTTCCGCATTGATACAGCAGCTCCTCGGTCTTTCCAATCCTCGCTGCTCTTCGATACTGACATATCTGGTGGTAGCCCGCGGGGTTCGGGCACGGTGGGAACGCCAGGAATTGGGGCGTAGCCGCCACCCATACCTTTAGAGCTTCTCCTAGGGGGCAGCGGACCACCGCCGACCGTTGCAGCTATCTGGCGGTTCTGATGGTAGGCTCGGTCTGCATGGCTCGATTCACGGGAAGGGATACTCGGCGCATATTCCGAGGGTGGTGCCCTTGGCTCGGGTTTGTTGTATACAGGGTTCCTAGACGGTTCCGTCCTCAGTATATGATATGAGTTGGCGGCCTGATCACGCCCTGCCGCAGTTGTGGCGGTATACAAGCTGGACGGGGGTCGGGACGAAGGGTGTGCATATGATACCGCTCCGTTTTGTGCATACGCATATGTCTGGCTTTGGGGGTCGGCTTGCACGCCAGGTATGCCTGTCGTAGATGATTCAGTCATATGTGGTATACTTAGTCTAGTGCGTAATTCGGAATCGGAGGGGGGCGTATCGGCGGTCGGCAGACTTGACATGGGTGCATCAGCATCTCCGTGAAGATCTCGGGGCGGACTCGAAGAAGCATCGTCTGGGTTTGCAATGCGAAGACCACCCAAAGCCCTCGAGAGGCTAAGGTCATTTTCCATGATGGCAGCAGGCCGGGGAAGCACCGGGGAAGTTCCGAGGTATCTCGAATGTTTCGACTTGATCGAACGATGATAGTAAGACTGTTAAGGATTGGCGGTTCAAATGAGCGACGGAGGGACAGTAGCTATCGGAACGACACAGCGAAACAACCCCGGGAGATGGTAGGGGCGGGAATCTTGTATTATGAAAAGACGCCCGGTGGCTTGTCATCGATGGAGGAGACCATCGAATAGGTAGGTAGGGTACCTTAACCTTCAAATGTAGGCGGGCTTGGCTTTTGTGAGGATGTTTCTTTGCCCGACGCGGGAGAAATGAATTCAGAGATTCAATGGAACAGAACCCAACCACTACCTAAGGTTAGCGGTATCAGAGATGCCAGTGTGTCGTATTTTCGTATCGAAGGCCTTGAGGGCGGCAGCATTAGAGCAGGACGGAACGGGACGGGACGGGACAGAGGGAAATATTCGGTCGGTTTGCAGAAAAGGAGAAGGAGAAGCAGAAGAAGATAAAAGTAGATGAAGAGCGTCAGTAATAATCGTATCTCTGTTGCTATTGTTGTTGCTGTTACTGTGTAGCTGTTGTTGGTCTTGTGTTCCGCATATAATTTTGACACGGCACGATAGCCGTCGACAGACAGATAGGCGGACTCGAAAGAACATTCATTCAAATGGATCACAAGAGGTCCCGTATTGCTGTCCCCCAAGTGCGTGCATCAGTCAATGCATGGACAAGGGCATACGTACTCTAATGAACTAACTTAGGTAGAATGTAATGTATATATGTATGTACATACATACGCCAAATACATTGAATACAGCCTGCCTACAGAGCTTGGGTACCTAAAGGCTGGTAGGTAGGTGTTGTAATATGTACTGAGGCGCACTAACCTACAGCACGTACTACCTACACCTACTACTGTATGTTAGTTAGGTAGTACTGTTAGCCCCAACGGCTGAACGAATGGTCGATGCTAATTTACTAGAAAAGGCGTCCCAAAATATCCACACTCAGTAAGGAAATCGTGGCTGCATTGTTGATGGCTGATTGGGTAGTATGTACATACTTCAATATACATACACACTTGCGGCTGGCCAAAATTGACCTTACTTAGTACAGCAGAGGCAATCTGCAAGGCGTTTGACCTCTGGATTTTAGCGACCTTCCAGGATCAGTTATTCAGTATTCCATAAAGCTTACATACCGTATTGTAGGTTTGAATGTACTTAGTGACGAGGTACGTGACAGACAGTACGACATTAGGTATGAAGGCATGTAGCACTGACACCTAGTGATCTACACAACAGATAACCAAATGTTGATGAGAATAACTCTTGTTGAAACCCAGCGAAGTTTTTTTTTTTTTTAAAAAGGAAAAAAAGTCTACATAATCTCTTCCAAGGTCATGTATTTATTTTTGTCAGTTAGGTATGCAGTACTCGGCGTTTATGGTACATATGATAACGTCACTTTAATTTCCTCACAACGTTAGGTAAACCTCGAAAGTAGAATAACCAGGTTTCCTCAACAGCCTCTGGTTCTTCCAGCTTAATAACTTCCACGAGCGACTATCTATGATCATCACAAGTGGGCACAAGTGTACTATACAGATTATTTCAAAATACGTTACATTCATAAAGAAAATGCCGTTACGTCGTCTCAAGAATCAGCTGCGCATGAGGTTGTACACACAATTGAGGCCGGGGAGTTGGACCGCTTACCTAGAATAGCAACACTCAGAAGATTGACCGTGTACAGGTAGAAGATGACAGTTCTGTCATAACATTGAAGCTCTAGCCGACCTCGGTGCAAGTCTCCCTAGTCAACGTCCAGAAACCGGCAATTACGTGTTTACAGTTTGTAAATCGTATACCGACTATATCATCTAGTGCTCGAGTGAGTAGCTTAAGAATCAATTATGTAGGCTTCTCAAGTCTATCCTAATGGGATCACTTAATAAACCTACTTACCGTATCGGAGAGGGCATGTGGAAATGTATATATGGCATATGTACCCTTAAATATCTATAAGTACTTCATATGTGGTACTTAAGCCATCGTGTTGTAGGTGTCGCTGCCATGTAAGTCGTAGATTCATCTCAGCATCGGAGAAGGAGGGTTGTGATGTGGCAAAAGCAACCTATTTCCCTTACCTGACTGCTACGATTGCAACTTCCGATCCAAATCGAGAAAAATGTGTCTTCAAAGGTGCAATTCTCTTGAACCTCTCTCGACTAAGTATAGTCTTTCATATATCTCCCCGAAAGGACGGCTCTCCATATCAGCCTCATTCCTAGGGCGGCATGCTGCGTCTACCACCGACCACCATCTCCTTGACCATGGCAGAGGTCAAGGAGTTAGAACGTCATCTTCGTTTCAAGAAATACCTTGCTCGAGAGGATGCACTGGGACAGCTTCATATCAGTCCCAAGAAGAAAGACTCAGCCGCTCAGAAAAGCCACGAGTCAGTTCATCATAGCATAAGGCAAATGAACTCGGATAGTGTTTCCAAAGTGCCCTCGGTGACAAACCCCAAAGAAAGCCCACGGCTTTTGGAGTGTCCACCGCGACGCCCGCCGAAGGCTGGCGATGCTGGCGAGAACAGTTCCCGAGGCATGCCGAGTTCTCCTCAGAGTGGAAATTCAAACCCGTCGGCTATGCCTCATCATCCAGATGGGGGTAACTTGCCAATGACGCTTCCCCCGCCGTTCTCAACAGAGTCACGAGTTATCTCGGACACACACACGCTGCCTTCAGTGCGTTCCTATCATCCACTAGACTACTTGATAAGGCTAACGATGCAACCTGTTAGAGCCAGTACAGTAGTCAGCCACAACCTCGACGTGATGATGTCGGGCTAGGACCACCGGCAACGCCCCCTCGACGATCCTCTCTGAGAGATACACGGACCGAAATTCGCACGAGCTCTCTAGTTGGTAGAAACCACGAGGACGTCTAGACACTAGCTAACCTTACATTTGTAGTCTCGTGGGCGAAGGGAAAGGCTAGTTAGCTCGGCAGTGAGATTTATGGAGTCGATTGTCCGCTCCCCAAGTCACGGCTCACCATCAACTTCGCCGCGATTTGCCCGTTCCCATTCCGGCTCGCCGGTGCGAGAGAATGAGCTAGTGCGGACAGCCAGGCCAGATTCCGCTCGGCTTAGGATTTACAACGACTCAATTCCGGCGCTGTCGCAGCCCCAAACACCACAAAATCTCCCGGAGGCGCGTCATCAAAGCCATCTTCATGGATCATACACGGCACCTCTTCCACGTGCTCCCCGATCTGCCTACCGATCCGGTACCAACCTAGGAACGCCTGATAACACGCGTGGCCCATCGGGCCTAGAGACACCTGGTTTTCGGGGCCTCTACGGCGGTCGAGAGAATTCAGACGACTCGGAGCTGTTTCTCGAGGCGTCTAGATATCACGGTGAAGATAACCGAGACGACTTAAGGAGAGATTGAAATTACGAATACATATTCCTTAGAAGGACAGTCGATGATGCACATGCTTGACGCAACCCCACTAGGTCTGGCAACGAACGTAAGGTAGTCTTTATCTGCGGGAATAGAAGAGGAGGAAATACACCTAGCAGACACCATTCGCTTTCAGCTCTCAAGATCGCAAAATGGGGCCTCGGGTTGCTTTGTTCGCATTTGCTTACTGGGCGGCCGGGCTTGTTATTAATAAAGTTGCCTAAAGATTATCAATGCATTCATTCCCGTTGCAAATGTTAGTTTATCTTCTAGCCTGCATCAACACATTGCGTAGTACTTAGTGATCAGATGAAAGCGGGTAAGTGGTTTCTTTTTGCAAAGAGATAGATACTATGAGTAATCAATTGAGTATGGGCAACAGAGCTTGAAAGCAACATAGACAGCGACTCCAAACCCCAATCATGTAACACATTTCTTTGATCTTACTGCTTTCTATCCCTCTAGCCGATTCGCCGGCGGTCTCCCTCTGTCCTACGGAAAATCGCTTTCGGGTAATTAGTTTTTCCTGCTCCCCTCTCTGAAGTCGCCTGATCCGCAGGGGGCAGCTTCGATAAGATATCTAGGTACGTATCCATCCAACGGACATAACCGGTGGAGGCTGGAAGGATTTTTCACACCTTGGCAAGCTAGGTCCAAAATGGAAGGATCTGGCTTGACCAATGAAAGGTAAGTTGGTCTGACGAGAACTTCGGCCCCAGATGCCAAGGAGCTAAGCTCGGATCTCACTAAAAGGGGACCCAGTGTGAAAGCTACAGCAACAACCGGCCAATCACATCTTTCATATGCCCCTAGTCGATGTCGTTTCCCTTAATTACATACTTGAATGCTCTGCATCCGATCTTCCTTTCAGTTCTCTGCCTTACGTGGTCTGTGCACACGACCCTTTTGACGTATGCGTAGGGTAACTGCGTAGGTGCATAGCATTGCGCACCTGTAAGCTGTTCCACACCTTATTGTGCCCGTCTCTCTGTACCGTGCCTCCACCCACACGCCCACATACAGAGGTACCTACCTCCTAACCTGCCTACAAGCTTCCACCATGGCCTGGTCTCAGCCGTCCCGTCTCACAAGGAACCAACTCTGCCGTTCCCTTAGCCTGCCTGCCTGCCTCGCCTACACCTCCCACTGCTACCCGTCCAACAGGCGCCATTACCGATTCTCTCTCTCTCTCTCTCCACCATCGCCCGTCATCTTAACACAGGCCATCCTTGTCCACTGTCTTATCCATGCACCTGCGAAGCTCCTGCTGCTAGCCTTCCATCTTTCCTCTTTTTCCTATTTCTTACATGAATCACCCACCACCCAACTACATTGCCCGTCTCTTCTCACCCTCCTCCACTGCATCTCATCTTCGTCCTTCCCATCCTAACCCCATTCTAACAGTACATAACAAACCATCTCGTCCTCCTCTTACTTGTCCTGACTTGTCATACTCACAAACAGACCACACCTATTCACACCTGCTTCCGGCCCTTCTACCCTTATTGTACAGCCGGCCGCCTGCATGACAATTCTTCCAGACTCTACCTAGACAACAGTCAAGCCGCGTCTAACTGAGTCCATCTTGTTTCTCTTAGCTCCCTACTCGCTTCTTCCAGATCAATTGGCCTTTCCCCGTCTTTCTCCCTGATATTCTCCGTCTGATAACCTTGGTCGACCTCGCTTCCTGCCTCCGACCTTTCGAACACACGACGGCATAATCTCACCTCATCGGTGGCCTAAATCTTAGTTATCTAACTAATATTGTTTCATATCTCACCTGAAATTTAGTGCTAACAGATCACAATGGGTTCCTTCGACCGCACCTCGTCCCCTGTCCTCACCATGCCGCCCAGTGGCGCCCATCAAGGCGTGTTCGGCATGCCTACCTTTCCTCGTCAGCCTTCTCTGCTCAGACGTGCCGAAGCCTTTGGCACTCCTTCGCCGTGGTCTCGGACCTCCATTGCCGCTCCCTCAACTGCTGGCCGTAAGCGATCTAGAGAGGAGGCCGCTGTCAACCTAGATATCGAAGAGGCCAAGCTGGAGACAATTGAGCCCGTCAAGGAACCAGAAGACGGCTGGATCTATGGCGAGGGAATGACGCTCATCAAATCCCCCTCGACTTATGTCCCCGACGCAGGTAGCCAGTCTGGCACCTGGGTTGAAGAGAGGGTGGCCGCCGAAGAGATCCGCAAAAACGAAGACGCTCGTGCTCTCAAGCAACAAGACCGACCATCCTTGAGAAGTAGCAAGTCTCAACGACTGGATATGAACTCCGTCTCTGTCCCCGGCAATGGTTCACAGAAAAATCGTTGCAGCCCTGTCCGTGACACCAATCCCACTGTGGCCACTTCTAGTCTTTCGGCAGACACAAGCACTCAACCCATCATCGACAACTTTACTCTTCACCTCGGAATCGGATGGAGCCGTATCAGCGAAGATGAACATATTCAAGCAGCAGCTCGGGGCTGGGCAAGATACATCGAAAATCATTTCCCGGTCACCAATGTTCGGATCCAACTGGAAAGCAAGGGCCTTCAATCATACCTAGTAGAGGCCTCGGAAGGTTTCTTCCTCTTCGCCGAGAACCTGCGTCAAGGTCAACTCGTTAGCAAGGACCTCAACCAAGCATTCACCAATCTTAAACAGTCTCCTCCAGTCTTCGAGGGACTCGAAGTTATGTCAGCAGCGGAATCACCTCATCCGATTGACGTCGGAACATCACAAGCAGTTGCGACGGCGACAGCGGACGTTGAAATGGACATGAGCTGAGCGGCCGAGAGAGAAGTATCTGATTGAGGATGGGTAGTGCATGCTGGCGCGGTTTTGGCGGGTGGCGTTCTGGGACTGGCTGGTTTGGCTGGGCGATTCGACTTAGCTTCCTATTAACGGATTCGATAGCTGCCTCTACAGTATCGCGCCGTATGGAATTGTTACCAAAAGTTTTCTAAGATCTGGGCTTTTTTTTTAAACGGGGTCTGTACGCATAGTATTGTACCAATATAAAATTGCACCTCGTTGACTTGGTTTCTACCCTAAGCCAACAGATTATAATGTCTTCTTCGATGGACCGGGACATTGTATTTTTATATACATGCACGTTGAAATGCTGCCCTACCCGCCTACCTGTGGTCGGATTTGAAAAGGTTGGGCAATAATGGGTCACAATTGCACGTGGCAGGCAGGCAGGTTAGTGGAAGCATTCAAACCAGTTAAAGGGCACGATTGACACGATAGAACAACGACGTACCCGCATGCAATAAGAAGATCCACGGGAAGATCTAAAGTCAATTGATAAATCATATTGGCTACAATTGTCATTATGGATAGAAATATGTACGAAATATAGTTATTTTCTTCAATGTTGTTTATATGTCGATGTCAACTGATTACAATTGACGGCGCTCGATTTAGGCAGGCTAGGTTGCTTGGCCATTGCTTGATTTATTTCGTCCGGATTTATCAGAAGAAAATTCAATACGGATATAACCGTTCGTAACCGAGGGTGCATCATTCCCAGGTATATAGCCTATATATAGTTATTACTCCGTATACGGTGTCTTATAGTGCTGACTGTATTAAAATGAATTTTTTTATTAGATTAACGGTAGGGGCGTATACTATTAGCTATAATAACTCCTGCCTAATTAAATTTCCCCTATTCTATATTTATTATATAATTTATTAATTTATAAAAATCTAATTTAATATTTTTTTATTATTTATTAATTATATTTTTAATATAAAACTTTCTATATATATAGTATTAAAGTAATTAAATTATAAAGCGTATATTACGACTTTATATAAATAGGAGATTTCGTATATAATTAAGCTTAATTATATATAGTTATATTAAATATATATTAACTATTATAATATTAAAAAATATCGGGCGTATTGTTTTAATATTTATAATATTATATTATAACGCGTTTATATATTTTTATATAGTCTATATTTATTATAACCGCTATTTATAACCTATTTATAGTTTATATATATCCTATATTAATATTACCTAACCGAATATTATACCGTTATAAATTAATTAGTTTAAATAAAAAAACGAATAAATTAATAAATATTTAAAGACAGAAAACGAAACTTAAATAAACGAAAAATAAATAGCTTATATCTTAAATTAAGTATATAAATTAAAAATTAATAAAGTAAAAAAATTCCTAGATAAAAAAACTATAAGTTTATATAATTAAACCTAATTAATTATTAATTAATTCGGAATAATATAATAAAATATTATCCGCTTTTTTATTATAAAATAATCTATAAAAAAGGCGAACCTAAGCTAGCTAATTAGGACTTAAAACGGCCGAAACGAATTATAGCTATAGTTATATATTTAATATTAAAAAAAAAATACCGTATTATATAAATAGTACGAAGCGGCGGTTAATAAAGGATTATATAAAATATATATTATAAAAATTAAAAACGAAATAAAAAATATATATTTTAATTACTATTATTTAAATTAAAAAATTAAATGTTCGTTTCGTTTAAATAAAAACCTATACCTTATATTAATTATAATTAAATTTAATTAATTAAAAGTTAACGGAAATAAATATTAAAAAAACAAAAACTAAAACGGAAAAAAAAGCTAAAGGAAATTTTATAAAACTTTTGCCTAAATAATTTAATATAGCGTTTATAAAGGAATTTAAATAGTTAAAAAAATAACTATATTATAAATTATTTAAATGCGAGCGGATATAAAAAAAGCGGCGATATATTATTTTTTTATTATAAAATATATAAAGTTATATAAAAGCTATAAAAAATGCGGTATATTATAAAAAATAAAAAGTTATAATATATTATTTTATATTTAAAAATAGAATTATATCGTTTTATATTTATTAAAAATTTATTATATTTATTTTTTTTTCCGTACTTATATTTATTTATAGATAAATTTATTTTTATATAATTAAAAATAACTTTTTATTAATAATAATAATTACCTTTTAATACGTATGCTTTTATAATTATACGTATTTTTTTTTTAAATTTTTCGGTCGCGTTTTAATTTTTATTTATTTTTTATTATTTTTATATAAATTACTATAAGACGTTATAAATTTAATTTCGAAAATTATAAAGATAAAATATTTAATTTTTATAGCGAAAAATTTATCGTTTTTAAAATTATTTTTATAATATCCGACCGATATAATTTTTAATTTATTTCGAATATTTTATATTGCCGTTTTTATAAATGGGGTATTAAATATAAAGAAATTTAAATATAGATAACCGATAAGTTAAAAAACGTTTTTATTAGATTTTTTTTATATAGCTATTAAATAATAAATAAATAATTAAGGAATTATATAAAAAAGGCTTTATAATTATACCTTTTAGCTTATATATTTTAATATACAAGGTATGGGGGTGAAGTGGTATATATTAGAAAGATGATGATCTTACATTTAATTGCAGCTTACCGCTGCACTTAAATGTAAGGTTCCGTTATCTAATCTCTTATCTAATCTAAGCTATACCTCTAGTGTACGCACCTCCCTTGATGCCTTACATCATATTTTATAAAAAGCTTTAGGTATATTTTAGTAATTATAATCGGATAAGGTTAAAGTATTAAAAGATTAGTTGCGTTTTTTTTAAAAAAAAGTATTAATTAAATTATTTTTCCCTATAATTAACGCGTCGGTATTTATTATAATATATATATTATTATATAAAGATTTATATTTTATAACAATATATTAAAAAAATTACCGATACCTTTTACTTTTATAAGAATTAAAAATATACGGAAAAATTTAAATTTAAACGTAATGGATTTATAATATTTAAGCCGAATTATATTTAGTTAATTAACGGATATTATAAATTTTAAAAATACAGGTTCGAAATTTATACAGGTATTAACGCATATTTACGATATATTATATGGTTTTATTACGGAATATTAATATTTATATAATTTTTTATTTAATTTTAATATATATAAGTTATTAAATAGTATAGCTATTTTTTTTAAATTATACGGTTTAATAAAAGAAGCGAAATATTATTTATAGCTATAGCTTATATTATACTATTAATAGTTATATAAAAGTAGCGTATTATATAACTAAAAAGGGATTATAACAGTATTATTAATTTATAGCTATTTATAAATAATTAAACTCGATTAAATCCGGGTCTAATTAATAATAAAGGAATATTATAGGGCCTAAAATAACCTTTTATATTTTATAACTATTAATTATATAATAAAAATATTAAAAATTAATATATTAAAACGTAATAAAATTAGCTATATTATAGCCGATTGCTATTTTAGTATATAAATAATATTCGAACTTTTTATAATAGTTTAATTAATAATATAGTTAAATTTATTTTAAAAAATTTAAAAAAAGTAAGTTATAGTTATTTATAAATAATATTAATCGGATTATGTTATTTTATATTTATATATCGATAATTTATTAGGAATTTAGTAAATTTATATATAATTAAAATAACTATAAAATATAGAAATAAAAAAGGAAATATATATATTCCGGTATATTAAATAATTTTTTTATCGCCTATAACCCGGTAAAGCTATAAATTATCGCGTATTTTTAAATAAAAAATAATGGCAATTTATATAAAATATATTTAAATAAAACGGTATAAAATTAAAAGGATATTTTTTAAAGGAAACTATAACTATATATAATACTATTATATAATAATACCTTAAATTAATTCCGAAATAGAACTATAAAAAGCCATTTTTTTTAAAAATATTTATTTTTATATAAAGGCTTTATATAATATATCGGATAAGGTAATATATTAATAATAAGGCTATTTATTAAACCTATAAATAGGTATAAAGGGTTTAAAATTCGGGTAAAAAAGGATAATATTAATTTAGATTTTATAGATATTATCGAAAATAAAAAGGAAAAATTAGATTAATATTTATAGCTATATTTAAATATTAAAATATATATAAATAAATATATAATAAAAGGAGCTTTTTTATTTTATAATATATATCCCGATTTTAATAGTTTCCTTAAAAATTATAATTAGTTATATTTAATTAAATATAACCGTACCCGATTTTTAAGCGGCTTATTTATTATTATTACTTATAATTTAGCTAACTTTATATTTATATATACCGTTAAGAACAGTTTTAATTTCCGAAAAGATTTTAAAATCGGAATTATATTCCGCTTAAAGCTATATTAGTTTTTTAAGATTATTTATAAATTTATTTATATCTTTTTTCTCTTTTTTATCCGATTTTAATCCTTTTTTTTTTAATTAATCTTCCTTTTTTTATAAAATTATTTCGCCGTTTATAAAGGCGTTATTAGAAAAGTTATTTTTTAATATCCCGCTATATTTTTATTTAAAAACGTTTTCCGATTTTTAAAAATCGCATTTAGGTAAAATAAATTTATTAGGGGTATTTTTTTTAATAGTATATTTTTTCCTTTTCCCTTTATAAAATTTCGCTTTTTTAGCCTTAATATTAACCCGTTTATTAATAAAAATATTAATTATATATATATTTTTATTATAAGTTTTCCTTATAATTATAGCCTTATTAATTTATTTAATTATAATAAATTAATATAATTTATAAAATACCTCAAATATATTATAACTATTACCTTATATTATACTTTCTATAAAACAGTAATTAAATTTAGTAAATTCTTAAGGGATATTAGTTTTTATTATAAAAGCCTAAATAAACTAATAATAAATAAAGTAAATATTATTAAATATAATTATAATAGAAGCTATTTTATAAATCCGTCGAATTTTAAAATATTTCTTAATTTTAAAATTAGAAA
The DNA here is from genome assembly GCA_022376535.1 of Xylariaceae sp. FL0662B. Taxonomy (NCBI): domain Eukaryota; kingdom Fungi; phylum Ascomycota; class Sordariomycetes; order Xylariales; family Xylariaceae; species Xylariaceae sp. FL0662B. The sequence goes on from JAJJKD010000047.1 coordinate 253,372, forward strand.
TCCTTTTAATTTTATATTTATTAATCTATAAAATAAAAATTATTTTAAAAAAAAACTAACGGTATATAGTCGAAATTAATTTTATATTAATATAGCGGATTTATTTAATAATTTTATAAGCTTTAAATAAATTTATATTTAAAAGAATAAGAATAGATTTAAACGTTTATATATTAGATTAAGTTAATATCGATTGCGATATTTTTTTTAAACGGGGAAATTAATTATTAGGTATTAAAAAAGCGGGTATATAGTAGCTTATATCGGATTAAAAAGTAAAAATACGGGATTTTTTTTAAGAAAAATTTTAAGCAATATTTAAAAAATAAATATATTTAAGCTTACTTTATCGGTATAAAAAAGGATAAATAATTTATTATATTAGTTATAAACTTCTTAATAGAAATATTTATAAATAAACTAAAAATATCGGACTTAAATTATAAAGTAGCGGGTTAAAATTATTATAAAATAAAAGTAGTATAAAAATAAAAAAATAGGTAGATTTATAGTAAATTAAGTTTAATTAATCGACTATAGAAAAAGGAAATTATAAAAAAAAATAATTAAATAGAAATAAATATAAATAAATAGAAAAACGAATAATAAAATGCGAAATAATAAATAAGTATAAAAATAGAAATAAAAGGAAAAAAAAAAAACTTAAAACTATAAAAAGTAAACTGCCTATTTATAAATATATTTATAAAGTTAAAATAGGGCTTATTCGGTAATAAATATATATAGCGGTAAATAAATAAATATTGCTTTTTTTATTTATATTTAAAGCTATAAATCCGAGCGTTTTTATTAATAATATAAGGGTATAGTAAATTATATAAAAATATATTTAATAATATAACAGTATAAAATAAAGCTAAAAATAGTATAATAAAAATATTAATAATATTAGGGTATTTAAAAAAACGTTAATATTATATATATAATAAAAATTAATTTTATTAATTAATATATAATTAAATATAATAATAATATATATTATATATATAAAATAATTAAATTATTTAAAAATAAAATAATAATATTATAATAGTATTT